>CAJHNH020000104.1:0-15000 GCA_905116865.2 Candidula unifasciata
TCTCCTCTCCTGGCATTGCTTAAAAGCCCCCAGCAAGTGATTTAAATATTTGTTAGCTGAAGTAAACTAATATGCACAAAGACACTTGAACCTAAGTACACAATTTAATCAACTATGTTTTAACAACTTCAACCATGATTTATTTGAATAAATCGAAATTAAAATGAACTTGTTTAGGCTAGTAGAGTTGGAATGATGTGAATGATGACAGTTTGTACATTTACTTAACTCCTAGTAGGAGAATTCACCGTCAGGACAGTTCTCGGCTTGAGACCCTGTCTATCTTTTCCAGTTTGTCGTCCTCACTGCTTTCTGCAGGTCGTTACACTCGACGGTCGGTTAATAATGGATGCCTACTAGTCCCTGCCCAATGTGGGAACTGGAAAAATGAAACCACGATGCCAAAAGTTCTGTCTCAAGCTTAGGTTAAGCCCAACAGATGGCATGTGCTGGACAGCGTCTCATTTACCAGACCTAGAGTTCAGCCCTTTATAACTTTAATCAAGCTCCTCCTACATTACGCCTAAAATCATTCTCATTCAAGGATATCACAGCTCCTCCCTTGTGGGTAAGTTTATTCGCTGTCAGTCAGTGACTGTACAACAATTGTTGAAATTCCCACGCTAGGATCTCCTGGTCAATTCATCTGACCAGAGCAAATAAGACAAGTCACACCTCCAGTCTACTTCACCTGTCATCACAATAAAATCCGACTTTGTCAATTCTTCTGCCAACACTTTCCGCTCACTGTGTCAATAGTGACCGTCGGACCTGCCGTCGAGTTAGGTAACCTCAGGGGGAATTAAACACAATTAGCTGGAGTTAGCTGCTCCTAAAAGTCTGGCTAGGAGATAAAATATCTGACACCAACAGATGGTGTGCAAATCTCCAGTCAGTAAGTCTGCTTGGTCAGTCTTATCTCTGTACCTTAACACTTAACGTCTGGGAAAAAGTTTTAGTGTGTGATATCGCCAACATCCCAGGAGAATTAAATGCTTGTTTATTTCGCCTACTTAGATTAAGGATGTATCCAAATCCCTATTTGTCTGTATGCTTCAAAATACATACAAATAAAAGTAGGTTGAGGAAAGACATTCTGGAGTCACCGAGCGTATGGTACAAGTGTGAAAACTCTTCGCTGGCTATAAAAGGGGCAGACAGGGCTAATATAGGCTTGTCATGTAAACTGTGATGTTAAATCTTTACCCAGAGACCCAGACATAACAGAGGATATAACAATAACACACTTAAACAAGGCTTTAGCCCTTTTAAAAAAATCAGTTAGAAAGACAGATCAGTAATCTCCATCCCTGAGCCCACATTCTATGATTCACCCTCCCACCCAATGTTTTCTTTTTGTCGGCGCCCTTTGGTAGTAATGGATATCCTTCTCACACGATCCCCCGATTCTCTGATTCTGTGCTCCTGTCCTGCCCATACTATGTAGCTATGTCAACCATACTGTCAAATATTCTGTGCTCCTGTCCTGCCCATATTATATAGCTATGTCAACAGTACCGTCAAATATTCTGTGCTCCTGTCCTGCCCATATTATATAGCTATGTCAACAGTACCGTCGAATATTCTGTGCTTCTGTCCTGCCCATACTATGTAGCTATGTCAACAGTACCGTCAAATATTCTGTGCTCCTGTTCTGCCCATATTATATAGCTATGTCAACCATACTGTCAAATATTCTGTGCTCCTGTCCTGTCCATACTATGTAGCTATGTGAACCATACTGTCAAATATTCTGTGCTCCTGTCCTGTCCATATTATATAGCTATGTCAACCATACCGTCAAATATTCTGTGCTCCTGTCCTGCCCATATTATATAGCTATGTCAACCATAACGTCAAATATTCTGTGCTCCTGTCCTGCCCATACTATGTAGCTATGTCAACCATACCGTCAAATATTCTGAGCTCCTGTCCTGCCCATATTATATAGCTATGTCAACCATACCGTCAAATATTCTGTGCTCCTGTCCTGCCCATACTATGTAGCTATGTCAACCATACCGTCAAATATTCTGTGCTCCTGTTCTGTCCATATTATGTAGCTATGTCAACAGTACCGTCAAATATTCTGTGCTCCTGTCCTGCCCATATTATATAGCTATGTCAACAGTACCGTCAAATATTCTGTGCTCCTGTCCTGCCCATATTATATAGCTATGTCAACCGTACCGTCAAATATTCTGTGCTCCTGTCCTGTCCATACTGTGTAGCTATGTCAACCATAATTTTCTATAATGTTTTTTTTTTACGTCAGTGTCTATCATCTGTGTATTCACTTAGTTTTCTTCACTTAGTTTTCATGTCGTTTTCTCGTTATAAACTGCTGACAATTTTGAATGGTGCTGGACTGAAACAAGTTAGGGTATTTAAAAATACAGGAAGTCTGACTACGGAAGAAAACAGAGACAGAGCGAGAGAGAAACCAGATGTGAGAAGGCAGGTGCACTTATATGCTAACTGTCTGCTCTATTAGGACATTCAAACATAACTCTAAGTGTAAAGATACCGATTAGAATCAGCATAAACATCTCAACATTGTGCTACCAGTGTCAAACAATTACATTTATCTATAGCCCCCGTACGCAAAAATCACTACTTGTGAGATGGGATGCCTGAGGAAAACCGCCCTTACCCTCCGAGATCAACTGAATAACGATACTGTCAGACAGATTGTAAAACAGTCATCGAGAAACAGCATGTCAAGCAGTTTGGTCATCTAGCTAGAACGCAGCAACATCAAATACCATCACAGGCATTACACCTAAGAAAATCAACCACAAGAACAAGAGGATCGAAAACACTAAAGACACTCTAAGCCTTCGCGTCAGGACAGATGTCGGTGCTAGGCTGCCTCCACTGGTTGGCAAATTTTTGCTCTCGACGAAGCTTGAGGGCAGAATTGGTTTATGATAATGATGAGAATATGTCTTCTTTGATGCGTTTCAATTACCGTATGGTTTAAATCTCTTCTTTAGAGGACCATCTCTTTATTCCCCTGCTTTCAGTGAATTCTCTGCACTTTTTCTAGAAACAACGTATGTTCGTCTGCTCAGTTATTTATCAGCTTGTCTGTTATTCTCATTGTCTGCGTTGTTTGAATGTTTAATGTTGAATTAAGAATCAATATCACAGCACTCGGGACACTTCCATAAGTGCTCAGTACCCATCTTAAGCAGCAAGCGAAGAGTTCCAATAGGTAAAATATGTTTTATTTTATTTTTTTTAACAAAAAGAAAAGTACGTTTTTGCTTAACATCCTAATTGATATAATAACACGTGCATTTAATAATGGATTAAACCCCCGTGTGGGTTCCGGGGCCCTATATATGGAAAACAAGAATAGACCCACTGCCTACCCTAAAGCATGTCGTAAGATTCGACTAATTGGGAGATCCTTCGAAGTAGGAGTGCATCTGCCTTAAAAGCAAGGAGCCAACAGTCTGCACGCAAATGTGTCAGAACTGCCGAACCGATGCACACGCAACACTCAGGTTTTGGAACAAGACTGCAGTCCAGAAGTGAATGAACAACCAGAACTTTCCACCAGAGTTGACAGCTGGTGAACGCAAAGAAGAAAGAAGATTACAGATAAAGAACACATTCCTCCTCCTTTCTTTTAATCATGTTTTGTTAAATTTTATTGGTGTGGGGGGTTGGGGGGCTGTTTGTCTTATATTTAAGAAGGTGCCACATGAAAAAGACATCGGTCGATCATCGCCGGTAGAAGACTTCGTCGTTCAGTCTCCTTTCATAGCATCCACATAGAAAGAGTACATATTAGGGCTACTTGGTGGCGAGCAATACCAAGTCATTTTAAATGGCGCACATAATCTAGTCACAATTATAACCTAAAGCTCCCCTTCGTGGATGCTGGTTGAACGAAACAATTTTTTAGGGGGGGGGGGGGGTCGCAAAGCAAGCAGAACCCACATGACAAAGTTTGGGGATCACTGTCATAAAACGGTCTGTACTGTATAAATCAACGTAATTTCATTAATCGAGGCACCGTCTCCACAGTAAAGGTTGGCTTCAATGCATAAATCAACGTAAAATAACATCCAGATAATGACTACTGCTAGATTTTACCCAACAATGCTATCTGTAGTTTGAGCTTACAAAAAGGATTCATTGTTCCTTGCAGAATGTTTCGTCCAAGAGGCTGTAGCGGAAGAGAGTAAAAATTGGAAGTAAACATCAGAAGGTAAGTGGTTGTTTCTGTGAAACGATACAAGAACAGACATTACCATCACATCATGATCACCACCATTATCATCCTCATCATCAATAGCAGCAACATTAGCATCATCACCACCCTCATCATAATTATTATCTTCTTTCTCGTCAATGTCATCATCCTTCTTATCATCCTCCTCCTCCCTATTATCATTTTAATCTGTATCCCCCTCCCCCGTTTCTCATCATTAACATCATCATCATCATCATATTGACTATCATCAACATCATCGTCATTTCCACTGTTAGTGTCGTGGCGACTTAGCACAAGCGATCACTATTTTAGATAGTTTGCAATCGAACACAGTGAGTGTCTGTGTACTGAGGACCATGACAAGTCAAAAATATTGTCATTAATATTCTCTGGTTGTCTGCCTATATCCCTTGTTTCCATAAATCATATTTTTAATTGACTTTCTGGAACACTTCCCACTCAAAATACAATCGGGAAATCCCAGTCAGCCTCCTAATACTAAGGTAGCATAGCATTTTTTGTTTTTGTTTACGATTGTCAACTGGACACAGCAGATTTTGTAGCTTTCTGATAAAGAAATTCAAAACTGGGGGATTCTGAATTGATTTTTTCTCTCTCTCTTGTTGTGGTTGTTGTTTTGTCGAAAGCTTTCTCTCTCTACACATGTGCATTCTGTATGAACGTGAAACTGCTACAAATCCGGAAAACTCCGTGCAACCGTAGGGCCCCTAAATCATAGTTAGACTGTGGCACCACGAAACGGGTACCATGTAAGCTGTAGTCCAGTGTGGGTGGGTGATGTTGAATCAAAACTATGTCTACGTGGACGTCCACCCCTGAATACTGAAAAATAAGACATGTATTTAACTTCTAGTATGAATGTGTGACATACATTAGGGTAATTGACCAAGCAAAGGCGGCATTTCTGTAGATAAAAAGTATATTATGTATTAAGTCACTCTCATTGAACATCTGAAAACAAGTGCTGAAACGTTATATCGAGCCTGTTCTGTTGTATGGCAGTGAATCTTGGAATGTGGGCAAACAAAAAGAAAAAGTTTAGAAACAACTGAGATGTTGTTCTTAAGAAGAATGTTGCGAATACCTTGGACTGCTGGAATAACTAAGAATGATTGCCTGGAAATGGCTAATGAAGACAGAACATTATATACAACAATGAGAAGGATACCAACAGACTTCTTTGGTCTTGTGATGAGAATAGAAGCACTGGAATATATCGTGACGACTGGAAAGATCACTGGTAGAAGAAGCAGAGGCAGACCAATAGAAATTTTGGTGGGTGGCTTAAGACAGTGGTTAGAGAAATATTTCATGGAATTGATCCAGTACACCAATTAGATCGAGATCTGTGGAAATGCGCGAACGCCTGCGCCAGCTGGCAAAGCACTTGATGATGACGAGGATAAGAAGGGCGATACCCATATATGGCCAGTTAGAATTCCGATGGGAAGCAAGCTGTATGAAACTATGGCGGCACTAGGTGGCACCACAGCTTTTCAAAGAGGCTTATGGCTTTTTTTATCTAAAGACCTCAGGTAGGGATATCGACAAGAAAAAGAAACTGACCTTGTTTTTATTTTATTTATTTAAAAAAAAAAAAAAAAACATGATCGTTACGTCTTAGGAAGGTCAGGACAGGCATGCTTCATGCAGAGTGGCATGCTTCACTGCAGAGGACACGGGTGAGGAGTATTGTCCGGATTTTGTTTTTACCAGGGGCACGCCGGTGTGTTGGGAAATGAACAGGCGAACAAACTGGCTGGCTCTGCACAGCTTGGTGGAATACTGAGGAATGATAAGGCAGACGTGGTTAGTGCCTTGTGGGAGAGCGTGTACAGTTCGTAGGAACAGATAGATCAACACAGTCTGGTGAGATTGATGCAGGGGCAAGTGAGGAGAGGTTCTGGCAGATGCTCGAGGTTCAGGGGAAAGGCAGTGCGGACGTTTAGTAAGATTGCTACTGGCATAATTAGTATCAGAACTCGTCACTGGCTGCTGGAGATGGGGACCGCGCGCTTATAACAATGCCCCGAGTGCTGTTATGTCGGTTTTTAAATCAACTCAACTCATAATCGTTACGTGGCTTATGTGAATGTTATACTTAGGGCTTTCTCTTCTCTGTATTTTTTGGAAACTAATGTATACATATTTCAGTATCAGAAACAGGTTTCCTAGGATCTGCCAGTGGAGAAACATCCCTTATGGAAATTCGTAAAAAAAAATTACTTTTAAAGTAGTATTATAACATTAGTCATCATCAGTCAGCAAGTCTTTTACATAACGTCGCTCTCTTCGCGGTGGGTCTGAAAATATTCCTTTCCCTAGCCAGCTCTCCGGCTCCCATGTGCTTTCAATGCCAATGCTTCTTGAATGTCCTGTATCTATCTTCGCGGTGGGTCTGAAAGTATTCCTTTCCCTAGCCAGCTCTCCGGCTCCCATGTGCTTTCAATGCCAATGCTTCTTGAATGTCCTGTATCTATCTTCGCGGTGGGTCTGAAAGTATTCCTTTCCCTAGCCAGCTCTCCGGCTCCCATGTGCTTTCAATGCCAATGCTTCTTGAATGTCCTGTATCTATCTTCGCGGTGGGTCTGAAAGTATTCCTTTCCCTAGCCAGCTCTCCGGCTCCCATGTGCTTTCAATGCCAATGCTTCTTGAATGTCCTGTATCTATCTTCGCGGTGCTCGACCCCTGCTTCGGTTTCCACAAACTGCATCCTCCATCACCATCACTTTCACGCCACCATGACGCTTGATGTTGCCAAAATACTTCAACTTTCGGGACAGGATGCTGTTTATGAGCCAGTTCTCCTTGATCTTCAACTCGTTTAAAATGTCTATGTTTTTCCTTTCCTTAATTTTTTTTTTTTTTTTCAATATTTCAATTCAAAAGCTCCTGTCTTTTTCCTTAGTGACTGAGTGAGAGTCCAGGAATCACAAATGCATGATCTCGTTTAAAATGTCTATGTTTTTCCTTTTCCTGATCCATAGTATTCTAAGAATCTTTTTTTTAAAATAACATTTCAATTCAAAAGCTCCAGTCTTTTTCCTTAGTGACTGAGTGAGAGTCCAGGAATCACAAATGCATGAGCTCAAGATGCGTGTATGCCTGTATTACGTATGAATGTATGTTTGTATCTATGTATGTATGTGTGTGTGTACGTATGCCTGTGTGTATGTGTGTATGCATGTTTGTTTGTATGTATCTGTGTATGTATGTATGTAATGTATGCATGCATGTTTGTGTGTGTAAGTGAGTGGGTGAGCGCGTGTATGTGGGTGTATGTATGCACGCGCGGGTTTTTGCATGCACTTTACAACTCATGCTTTTGTGTTCCTTTATAATATTCATAATATGCATATCATCATATGATCATAACATGCTTTATTAGTAAAATACAACTGCTGTGCGAAAGATGGTTGACTGGAAGGGCCGAATGTAAGACGGGCCTGCGTGCCCAATTTGTGACCCTTTGAAAATAAAGTTCGTTCGTTCGTTCGTTCGTTCGTTCCGTTAACAAATTTACTAGCGTTTTTCATGCTTTTTAATTAATGCATTGCTAATGCAAGTCTTCTTCTATCGAGCATTAGTACCAGCTACTAGACAAACCAGATTTATTGTGTGTGTTCTGAACAAATACAACAGTCAGAAAATAATAAATGAGTGAATGATGACATTCAACAGGCGTGATTTACACAGCTTGCGTTGTTTGGGATTCAGAGTGTTAGGGCTGAGTCTGCCAGATAAATTAAGTAGAAGTTGAAAGACTATGTGGTGGCGCATCGTTGCCACCTGCTTTGAGTTTTGACTGTTTGTTAGACCCATGGCTGAGCCTTTCCTGGTGATAGTTCTACCTAGAGTCTCTCTTGCTCTTTCCCGTTTTCTTTTCCCTTCCGGTGTCCACATGAGGGGTTGGTGAGAGAATCTTGTCCTATCAATTCTGAGTGCATGACCGATGTAGTTCTAGTTGCGATGCCGCTCTTTCTTATAAAACTGGATACAATATTTAACTTGGTTTCTTGTGGACATATATTTCTGGACATATATTTTTATAGACCAATCGGAAATTGATGAGTTTTATTTTTCACATCACTCTCGTCGACTTTACTTCTAATAACTTTTTCTGGTACCCAGTTTTGGCTGGGGTAACACGGGAACACGTGCCCATTTAAAAAAAAAAAAAAAAATGAGCAATGATGATTTAAACCTTACCTTTAGGACCGCCATGTGAGCATCTATACTATAGGATACACGATCGCGTCTCACAGAATTTGTGAATTTTCCCTAGGCAGCTTTAAAAATTCGACTTGATGGGCGTGGAGGAAGAGAAGGGATTGGGGGGGGGGGGGGGGAATAAAATACATCGCAAATGGGTATCAGGTCAAAGTTGACTACTAACCTCTGGAGGTTATGTTCTCATAGGTGACTTGTATGTTTCTCTAAGTCAGTCGTCTCCAACCTTTCTTCAGGTCAAAATCCCCTGCCGCCTTCTCTTGTGTATATGGCAACCCCCCGACACCCCCTTGAGTATATAGACGACCTTGAAGCTCCTTGAGTCAAAAACAAAACCGCAACCCCCCCCCCCCCCTCTTCCCCCCAGCATAACACAATTGTAAGAGCTGATAGCGCAGAACTAAAAGCATTCCCATGACTCCATCATAGGCCTTGGAACCTGGATCTCAGGTCCCTTGTGCCCCCTCCCCCGAATTGGTTTTTTTTTTTTTTTTTTTGGGGGGGGGGGGGGGGGGGGGGAGGGGGGGAGGGAGGGTCCCAATCATCCGTCCTCCCCTCGCCTAGTCATATTAATTTTATAAGATGACTATATATGCATCTGTAGAGTTCTCTTCAAAAGAATGTGTTTGTAAATTCATAGTATTGAAAGTAAAGGATTATATTTTTTTGCTTAGTAGTAACAGCAGTAACTACTGGACGTAAATTTGTCTAGAAAAACCACGCAACAGCCAGGGGCTGTTGGGGTTGGTTCTGCAACGTCCCGTAAATGGTACGCAACTTACCTTAAGTAACAGTAGTAGCAGCAGTAGCAGCAGCAGTAGTAGTAGTAGTAGTAGTAGTAGTAGTAGTAGTAGTAGTAGTAGTAGTAGTAGTAGTAGTAGTAGTAGTAGTAGTAGTAGTAGTAGTAGTAGAAGTAATAGTAGTAGTCGTAGTAATCGTAGTAGTAGTAAAAGTAATAGTAGTAGAAGTAGTAGTAGTAGTAGTAGTAGCAGCAGCAGCAGCAGCAGCAGTAGTAGTAGTAGTAATAGTAATAGTAGTAATAGTAGTAGTAGTAATAGTAGTAGTAGAAGTGTGCTGAAGGACAAATAAATATTCTTGGAACAATGCCGCCACATCTTAGGTGCTAGGCACACCCAACCCGACCCTCCCCCCCCCCACACACACACACCAACATTTTTTTCAGAGGGGGTTGGGGGGGGGGGAGGGGGGTGTTGGACGCGATGAGTCACCATCCCCAAATTCACGATTTGAGTCCTACCGCTCGTAGTTTTTTCTCTGCCGCAACACGCCTGCACTCCATCCTCATGCTGAGCGACCAGCGTGTGGTTTTAGTACTGAGTGCCAATTGTGGTCCGATTCTGTTTTCGTCTTGACTTGTCTCAGGGCAAAGAAAAACAAATGAGTAGAGAGCACTATGAACAGATCGTACAAGAAAGACACCATTAGGACCAGAAATGGATGTCGCCTGTAACACAAGCTGACAATAGCTGAACATATTCTGGCTAAAGCTTTCAAAAGAATCAGTCGGATTACCAGGCAGGCGACATTTGAAAAATGACCGGGCCATTAGCTGAAGTCACTCAGGTCATAGCAACTTTCCATGTGTTTGTTGGTTTCGTTTTCCCCCTTCCCTCCATCTCCTTCCTTCCTTCCTTCCTTCCTTCCTTCCTTCCTTCCTTCCTTCCTTCCTTCCTTCCTTCCTTCCTTCCTTCCTTCCTTCCTTCCTTCCTTCCTTCCTTCTTCCATTAATTCCTTCCTTCCTTCCTTCCTTCCTTCCCTTCCTTCCTTCCTTCCTTCCTTCCTTCCTTCCTTCCTTCCTTCCTTCCCTTCCTTTCCTTCCTTCCCTTCCTTCAGTCCTTCCTTCCTTCCTTCCTTCCTTCCTTCCTTCTCCTTCCCTTCCTTCCTTCCTTCCTTCCTTCCTTCCTTCCTTCCTTCCTTCCTTCCTTCCTTCCTTCCTTCCTTCCTTCCTTCCTTCCTTCCTTCCTTCCTTCCTTCCTTCCTTCCTTCCTTCCTTCCTTCCTTCCTTCCTTCCTTCCTTCCTTCCTTTCCTGCTCCTTCCTTCCCTCCTTCCTTTCCTTCCTTCCTTCCTTCCTTCCTCCTTCCTTCCTTCCTTCCTCCTTCCCTTCCTTCCTTCCCTCCTTCCTTCCTTCCTTCCTCCTTCCTTCCTTCCTTCCTTCCTTCCTTCCTTCCTTCCTCCTTCCTTCACCCTTCCTTCCTTCCTTCCTTCCTTCCTTCCTTCCTCCTTCCTTCCATTCCTTCCTCCTTCCTTCCTTCCTCCTTCCTTCCTTCTCTTCCTTCCCTCCTTTCCCTTCCTTCCTCCTTCCTTCCTTCCTTCCTCCTTCCTTCCTTCTCTTCCTTCTTCCTTCCTTCTCTTCCTTCCTTCCTTCCTTCCTTCCTTCCTTCCTCACTCCTTCCTTCCTTCCCTCCTTCCTTCCTTCCTCCTCCCGTCCTTCCTTCCTTCCTTCCTTACCTTCCTTCCTTCCCTTCCTTCCTTCACTTCCCTTCCTTCCTTCCTCCCCTTTCTCCTTTCTTCCTTCCTTCCTTCCTTCTTTCTTTCTTTCTTCTTTTCTTTCTTTCTTTTCTTTCTTTCTTTCTTTCTTTCTTTATTCTTTCTCCCCTTGCTTCCTTCCTTCCTTCCTTCCTTCCTTCCTTCACTTCCTTCCTTCCTTCCTCCATTCCTTCCTTCCTTCATTCCTTCTTCCTTCTTCCTTCCTTCCTCCTTCCGGCTTCCTTCCCTCTCACTCCCGCCCTTCCTTCCTTCCTTCTCTTCCTTCCTTCCTTCCTTCCCTCTTCCTTCCTTCCTTCCTTCCTTCCTCTTCCTTCCTTCCTTCCTTCTTTCCCCTTTCTGCCGGCTTCTTCTTCCTTTCTTTCTTTCTTTCTTTCTTTCTTTCTTCTTTTCTTTCTTTTCTTTCTTTCTTTCTTTCTTTCTTTCTTTCTTTCTTATTTCTTTCTTTCTTTCTTTCCTGTTTGTCTGTGTGTCTGTCTGTCTGTCTGTCTGTCTGTCTGTCGTATGTCTGTCTGTATGTCTGTCTGTCCTGTCTGTCTTTCTGTATGTCTGTCCTGTCTGTCTGTCTTTCTTTCTTTCTTTCTTTCTTTCTTTCTTCTTTCTTTCTTTCTTTCTTTCTTTCTTTCTTTCTTTTTCTTTCTTTATTTATTTCTTTTCTTTCTTCTTTCTTCTTTTTTCTTCTTTCTTTCTTTTTCTTTCTTCTTTCTTTCTTTCTTTCTTTCTTTCTTTCTTTTCTTTCTTTCTTTCTTCTTCTGGTCTGTCTGTCTGTCTGTCTGTCTGTCTGTCTGTCTGTCTGTCTGTCTGTCTGTCTGTCTGTCTGTCTGTCTGTCTGTCTGTCTGTCTCTTTCTTTCTTTCTTTCTTTCTTTCTTTCTTTCTTTTCTTTCTTTCTTTCTTTCTTTCTTTCTTTCTTTCTTTCTTTCTTTCTTTCTTTCTTTCTTTTTTCTTTCTTCCTCCCTTTTTTCTTTCCTTCCTTCCAACCTTCCTACTTCCTCTTTACTTTTTCTTCTTTTGCTTTATTTATGCCCATTATGTCCCTAATCTCACGTCAGAGATCTCTCCCCCATAATATTACTGGCTCCCCGGAGACAAGATATCGCTTACAATAACATCTTTTTTAGGAATAGAAGTTATATATTATCTCTAGTCTAATGTTTCCTAACTTTTTTGTCGCCTTAACCTTTATAAAATAGATATGCCTCCTGTGTGTCATCGCCAAACAGTTAACTTAAACCTTTCGAACTGTTTCCCCAACCCCTCTTCTTAACAATCACATTGTCCCCTTTCCCAATAACATCGCCCCCCCCCCTCCCTTAAACAATCAAACTGGCTTCCTCCAAAATTAAATTGCCACCCCTCCCCCACCCCAACTTACCAATTAGGTTGCCACCCCTACACAAACTTAAGAATCGAATTGCTCCCATTAACAATCAAATTGCTACCCCTCCCGCAATTTAACAATCATATTGCACGCATCTCCCAATTTTACTTTCAAATTGCCACCCCTCCCGCCGAGTTAACAATCAAATTTCCACCTCTCCTCCAATTTAACAGTCAAATTGCATTCCTGTTTGGGCATGTGCCCTACATTAGGAAAAAAACTGATATAGACCGTAATTTTCTGTTTATGCCTCTGCGTTGTCCGGTTGTTCCCATACGGTCTGAGTCACATCTGACTTATAACAGTCTTGCAGCAAATTGTTTTTTTTTTTTTTAATTTTCAGTACAGCATTATGTATCTGAATAAGTTAAGGTTATGCAGCTATGGGATTTTATCGTTTTCGTAATTCCGACATTTTAAAGTCCCCCTCCCTCCCTCCCGGCTGTAGTCGGGGGCTCTAATATAACCTAACGGGGTTTCTGGGACCTATGCTTGAATGATCCCCATCCGAATGGTTGCACTTTGTATCACCGGGTGTTGATCATGTAGGGTCCTGGTGAGCTTGAACAACACACACATATCTTGTTAGTGTCCACAGAATTTGTTGCCGCTTCAAATGTCCATGGAGATATGATGGTCTGGATCTCATGAATACCTATACCATAGACGAACTTTCCTATCGTAGAGTTTCTCTACCAGAGACGCAACGTCCTATTGTAGAATGGATCTGATGTTATCCTTCCTCATTGTTTGTGATCTTTCCTCGGGGTATGTATACGCCCATGATCTTTTATTTTTCGATTGATGTATTCTCCGTGTTAGATGGCATCACTGGCCTGTCTCTCTGACCGGGGAAAAGTATGTTTAAAAAAAAAAGGGAGTAAGGACTCTTTTACACGCCTTTAGACGGATAGGGTATACAGGGCTATACCTATATTTTATAGACCAATCGGCACAAGATGGGTGATATGGCCAGCATCACACCGGACGCCTTTATTTCTTAGGACTGCACCTGGTACCCACTCAAAGCTGGGTCTACATGGAAGCCAAGGTCATTTGTGGACAAAAGTATGGCTCCGCCAGGGAGCAAACCCAGGACCTTCCGATCCTCAGGCGAGCGTCTAGCCGCTACGCCACAGCGATTCCCAAACTATCGTATGTGTTACCTTATTTGCTTTATGTAATTCACTTTTATATCTACGCCGAATTCAACTTTTTATCTCCTATATCTCTTTAGGTCCATTATGCCTACCTTTCTCAGACATATTTCCATGCCTACCTTTCTCAGACATATTTCCATGACTACCTTTCTCAGACATATGTTCATGCTTACCTTTCTCAGACATATTTCCATGACTACCTTTCTCAGACATATTTTCATGCCTACCTTTCTCAGACATATTTCCATGGCTACCTTTCTCAGACATATTTCCATGACTACCTTTCTCAGACATATTTTCATGCCTACCTTTCTCAGACATATTTTCATGCCTACCTTTCTCAGACATATTTCCATGACTACCTTTCTCAGACATATTTTCATGCCTACCTTTCTCAGACATATTTCCATGGCTACCTTTCTCAGAAATATTTCTATGCCTACCTTTCTCAGACATATTTCCATGGCTACCTTTCTCAGACATATTTCCATGCCTACCTTTCTCAAACATATTTCCATGCCTACCTTTCTCAGACATATTTCCATGGCTACTAATTTTCGTTTCTGCATTATGAGGTATGATCAGGGTTATCTTCACAGCACTCAGGACACGTCCATAGGTGCTCAGATTCCCCTTTCAACATATACATCATCGTTGCGCGGTTGATGGTCCCAGTCCTATGTTGGTTAACAGGACTGTTTTGCACCAGGTGTGCTTCTCGTGCCTGGTTGTGCTGATCCTAACTCCCAGTTCTTGCACTCTAAGCAAAGATGTGGATGTGCTGCTCCTAGAATCGTCCAAATGTCCTACCTCTCTAATAGTATTAACAATGTTGGCATGATCCATGGGCCAGCGCTCTTTAACTAAAGCAGAGCTGGCTAATCTGTCGTCTCTTTCATTGACAACAACACCCGCATGCATTGGGACAAAGATGAAGGTAACTGTACGCACAGTGGAGTTTGGAGGTGACTCGATCCACTGTTTGCGTACAAAGCCCGCCTCGACCCGCTGGATCATACTCCTGGAATCACTTATCGCGCGCGCACACACACACACGCACACACACACACACACACGCACTCACCCCCACCCCACACACATACACACACACACGAAAATATCCCTGCGATGCTAGCTACATGAAAGCTCATGTTACCGGCATCACCTCCATTGTCATGTTGCCAGTAGTCATACTGGATTATTGTGAGTGATCATGCATGACGCTGTTAGCATAAGATGGCGGTTGAATATGCATTGTATTAGCTGTATCTTTTGCATTGATTGTTGTTATCTTGTGCTGTCAGCTGCGGGGTACATTGATTTACAGAAACTGATAATATTAAATGTATATATTAGACCCCCCCCCCCTTTCCCCCCCCCCCCCGAATGAAAGAAAGTATGCAACATAAAATATGTACAGATGGGGCACTTTCCAGTATTTCATGAGACACGTGTCAGTTTTGCAATAATGCGACA
>CAJHNH020000104.1:25000-67500 GCA_905116865.2 Candidula unifasciata
TACATACATACATACATACATACATACATACATACATACATACATACATACATACATACATACATACATACATACATACATACATACATACATACATACATACATACATACATACATACATACATACATACATACATACATACATACATACATACATACATACATACATACATACATACATACATACATACATACATACATACATACATACATACATACATACATACATACATACATACATACATACATACATACATACATACATACATACATACATACATACATACATACATACATACATACATACATACACATACATACACATACATACATACACATACATACATACATACATACATACATACATACATACATACATACATACATACATACATACATACATACATACATACATACATACATACATACATACATACATACATACATACATACATACATACATACATACATACATACATACATACATACATACATACATACATACATACATACATACATACATACCACATACATACATACATACATACATACATACATATACATACATACATACATACATACATACATACATACATACATACATACATACATACATACATACATACATACATACATACATACATACATACATACATACATACATACATACATACATACATACATACATACATACATACATACATACATACATACATACATACATACATACATACATACATACATACATACATACATACATACATACATACATACATACATACATACATACATACATACATACATACATACATACATACATACATACATACATACATACATACACATACATACATACATACATACATACATACATACATACATACATACATACATACATACATACATACATACATACATACATACATACATACATACATACATACATACATACATACATACATACATACATACATACATACATACATACATACATACATACATACTACATACATACATACATACATACATACATACATACATACATACATACATACATACATACATACATACATACATACATACATACATACATACATACATACATACATACATACATACATACATACATACATACATACATATCATACTAAATACATTCATACATATCATACATACATACATACTACTCCATACATACCAGACATACATACTAACTACCATATATACATAATCATACATACATACCATACATACCTACATAACATACATAACATACATACCATACGTACATACCGTACATACCGTACATACCGTACATACCGTACATACATACATACCATACATACCATACATACCATACATACCATACATACCATACATACCATACATACCATACATACATATCATACATACATACCATACATACATACCATACATACCATACATACTATACATACCATACATACTATACATACCATACATACCATACATACATACATACCATACATACCATACATACCATACATACCATACATACCATACATACCATACATACCATACATACCATACATACCATACATACATACATACCATATATACCATACATACGTACCATACATACCATACATACCATACATACCATACATACCATACATACCATACATACCATACATACATACCATACATACCATACATACCATACATACATACCATACATACATACCATACATACATACCATACATACATACCATACATACCATACATACATACCATACATACATACCATACATACATACATACATACATACATACATACATACATACATACATACATACCATACATACCATACCATACATACCATACCATACATACCATACCATACATACCATACATACATACCATACATACATACCATACATACCATACATACCATCATACCATACATACCATACATAACATACATAACATACATAACATACATAACATACATACCATACATACCATACATACATACCATACATACCATTCATACCATTCATACCATACATACCATATATACCTTACATACCATACATACCATACATACCATACATACCATGCACACCATACATACCATACACACCATACATACCATACGTACCATACACACCATACATACCATACATACCATACATACCATACATACCATACATACCATACATACCATACATACAACTAGTTCCAATAAACAAAGCAAATAATCAATCAAACAAACAATTAAGCAAACAATCAAAAAAACTATAAAACAAACAAACAAAATCAATCAAACAAGCATCGAACAAACAAACATCAATTAAACAAACGAACATCAGTCAAACAAACAAACACACTTCAATCCCCCAAAAAACTTAGATATAAAAATACATCAATCGAACCAACAAAGATCAATCAAACAACAAACAAATAATTAAACAAACAATAAAATAAACAAATCAAACAAGCAAGCAAACAATAAAAAAAAACTAAAAAAAATGACAATCATACATACAAACAAACAATCAAACAAACAAATTAACAATCAAACAAACTATCAAACATACAAACATGCATGCAAACATGCATACATACCCACAGACATGAGGATGGTGACTGGAAGTTTTTTTGTTTTGTTCAGTCACTGAACAGCACATTTCTGAACATATCATGTGGGAAAGTAGAGTTGCAGGCGTAACCAAAAAATATTTAAGGCCTTTTCAAGTTATTTCCTATCAAATAACATCATCGAGTCTATCTGCTTGATTGTCTGCATGTTTCCTCCTTACAATTTCTGTCTGTCAGACTCTGTTTATGCCTGTGTGTCAGTTTCCCCACTATCTTTGTCTGTTTCAGTCAGTGTTTGGCTGTCAGTGTTTGTTATCCTTTTTTTTTGTTTGTCTTTCAATCTCTGTCTTCTTGTGTCCCTTACATTTATTGCTCGTATGCTCCTGTCTGCATCGATATGTTTCTATTTGTATTTGTCTGATTGTCTCTGTGAGTCTGTAAAATTCTGTTTGTTCATTTTTATGTTCACCTGTCTCAATATCTCTGTCAGTCTGTCTCCACGTGTATGTCTCTTTGAAGTTTATATCCTTCTATCACAGACAATATAAATTTTTCCGTGTGTTGCCACCAGTCGCTGTATCGCATCCGGCTGCTTTTCCGCGTGCCTGGCTGTCTGTCAGTCTGAGCATGTATGAGACAAATGAGGTTAAGCTTCTAAACAAAAACACGAAGACATGTTTGCAATTCCCAGCACGACAGTGAGTCTTCTACAAATGGATGCAATCCAATAAGGAGAAAGGTCAGGTTCATCCGAAGTACATAGCTATGCAGCAGTGTGTCTCAAACAGGGAGATTACCTCTCTCTCTCTCTCTTTCTCTCTCTCTCTCTCTCTCTCTCTCTTACACACACACACACACACACAAACAGGGACACACCCAAACGCACTCTACCTCTTTCTCTCTCGCCTATTTTCTCTCTTTTTTTCTCTTTTAACATCACTCTGTCACTCCCTCTCGACTCTCTCGACTCTTTCTATTTCTCTCTCTCTCTCTCTTTCTCTCTTGCTCTCTCCTTTGTGCCCGCTCTATGGCGATTGAGAAAAGGGACAAGAGCATGGGGTAGGGGAGGGGGAGGGAGTGTCGTAGCCTAATATGCAATGTAAGAAGATGACGTGGGGGGGGGGGGGGGTAGTAAAGCTGTTAGCCTTGCCCCCTGAAGGTCGAAGGGATCGTTTATCAAACTGTATCTAATACGCTTGTGAATATATATTTAACGGAAATTCTTGAGTGGTCGCTGGAGCAATGAAGCGCTTGCTATGTGCGACGCTAGTGGCTGAAAGAGACCAACAGACACTGACCAAATGTGGGCAGTGTGGTAGATTCTTCGGACTGTAAACTTTGACGACTTATGAACAGATTCTGCGAGAAAGAGGAAGTGGGGAGAAGAGAAGAGTGGGATGGGGGAGCTGACAATAATTATAAAAAACAATGAAATCATTACAGTGCGACTTGTCTAGGTTTCTCGTAAAAATTATTGTCCATGCTGTTTATGCTTTACTGTGTGCGATGTCTGTGTTGTTATGGCTGGTTAGAAAAGAGTACCAATTTATTGCCAAGCTATCTTTTTCAGATCAATATCTTTCATTTATTTGTGGGAAGATATTTGATGTTCACATAAAGAAGAGGAGAGAGACATAGTGAAAGCGACAGCTCAAGAATCAAGTAGAAATTTCACATCAAAATACTGTCATCACCATCATCAAGTGTCTTGCCGGCTGGTGTGGGCGATCATGACTCTCCTCACTCATTTCGTGTGTTAATACCCTCTGCAGGCTACGACAACAGCCGGCCAAGAATCTTCTCGCGCTTTTCCCTCCCTCTCTCTCTCTCTCTCTCTCTCTCTCTCTCTCTCTCTCTCTCTCTCTCTCTCTCTCTCTCTCTCTCTCTCTCTTCACAAATCTTTCCAGTGGTCACATGTTCCATTTCCCTCTTCTCATTACATGACCCCCGCCCCCCCGCCCAACACCCCACTTCCCCACCCCCCAAATAATGGCTTTCTCTTTCTGATGTTTGTCTTAAGTAGCCTTCGAGCATTCGCCTCTTTTAAAACATCTCGGTTACTCTTCTTAGCTGTCCACATAATTCTAAGGAATCTTCTGTGAAACCACATCTCCAAGGTCTTACAATATTGTTCAGTTTGTTTATTAATTGTCCAGGATTGACACCCGTATGTTAAAACTGGCTCTAAATAGCATGGGAAAATGCTTTTCCTTAACTCCAGTGACATGGACTTATTGCACAAAATGTTCTTTATTTTATAAAATGTAGTTTTGACCTGTCCTGTTATGTAATCTGTCTCTGTGATACATCTTCCATCGGATGTTTTTCATGTGCCTAGATACTTAAATTACTCTACTTGTCCTAAAATAACGCCTTTGACTTTTATTATACATTGAGACACTTTTCTTTTCTTGGAAATCATCATTTAAACTCAAGCCTTTTTTATCACTTTCTATCGCCACCGTATCCATCAATCATAGTAGTTCTTTCTGACTTGCCACTATCAAGACGGTGTCATCAGCATTATGCAGGTTGTAAATGTTGTGACCTCCAACCACAATTCCTGGCTTACCCATGATAGACCTAATTATATATTCAATGTATAATAAAAACAAATTGGGTAATAGTATACATTATTGTCTTACTCCCCTCTTTGTGCTTTGAAATATTCTCAAATAGTTATCATTTATTATAGTTGTTGTTTGCTTCCAGTACATGTTCTTTTTAATTCGTATATCTTTTCCATCAGTGTTCAACTTTTCCAGTAGTTGATTATTTCTTCACGTTTCACATAATTAAATGCTTTCGTATAGTCGATGAGCATACGTAAGGATCATTTTTAACTTCTATACTCTTTCCGACAGAGTCCTGGGGATGCACATGGCATTGTTGTTAACTTTTCCTACAGATCCACACTGTTCTTCAATAATTTATGGTTTAATCTTGTTTCTTATTCTTCTCATTATTTTTCTCAGTAACATTTTTGTCACGCGACTCATAAGACCTATAGCAGATAGTCTTTACATTTTAAAGTGCCTGGTTTATTTTGCAGGGCAACTCAATGGCCATGCCTTTTGCAGGGCAACATATATAGATTTTAATAAGTTATTAGGAACTTACCGATTTCATAGTTTCGATGAATATGGTCTTTTGATGTCTGTTGACCTGGCTCGCGCAGCATATCCCATTGTTCAAGAATAGTTTGTACTATTTCTTTGGCGTTTTATCTGTTTTGCATAGTGACACTGTAATGTTCCTTAATTTGTGTATCCGTTTGAATCATTCCTAAATTTAACTTGATGTTCTGTGAGGTCTTCTTTATAGTCTTCAGTTTTACTCTATTGTTTGTTTGTTTTAGTATCCAGAAGACATGAGTTGTTAACTCTTAGGCTCGGTATTATGGATATCGCAACCTTTCGGCCTTGATTCCATTGTAAATACCGTAAATCTGGGAGAAAATGTGTCTTTTCTGCCTACCCCAGGGAGTGAACCCGGACCACAAGGAGTTCGTCACCCGCTCACCGCGCAATCCGGTTTAGCCAACTACGCTAGAGAGACAGGATAAATGGAACATGATCATTACAGTAGTCTGCTCCTGGACTGGTCTATGCTCTAGTTAAAGTGCTCCTGAATCTTTTTGAAATAAATATACAATCAATCAGTTTGATTACATTATTGGCAGGACCTTTCCCATGTCCACAATCGACGAGAATAGTGTTTAAACCAAATGTTACCAATTATCATGTTATATGACTCAGTCCAGTCTATTAATCTTTCACCTCTGTCCTTCTTTCTTTCTAGGTCATAGCCACCAGTGACTCCACATACTTTTTCGTCTCTAACTTTTGCATCAAAATCGCCTATTATTGTTGTTATTTCAAAATTATTGATCAAAAACCATGTCTAAATCATTTTAAAATTACCCCGTGTAAGTTCCAGGGCCCCATTATGGAGAAAACAAGAATAGACCCACTGCTTCCCCAAAAGCATGTCGTAAGAGTCGACTGATTGGGGAGCTTCCTTTGAAGTCGGAGTGCATCTGCCGGAGAGGCAAGGAACCAACTGTCTGTATTCAAGAGAATGAGATCTGTAAAACTGATGCACACGCAACACTCAGGTTCTGGAGCAGGACTGCAGTTAACTAGTGGACGAGCAACCAGAACTTTCCGCCAGAGTGTACAGCTGGTGAAGGCGAAGAAGAAAAAGGAGTTTATAAAATTCATCAATGTCATCTTCTGAGCTTTCTGCAGTTGGTGCATACACCTGTAAGGTTAGGTTAGGTGTTCTTGACAGGGCGTTGCAGAACCAACCCCAGCATTGTCTGTGTGTGTGTGTGTGTGTGTGTGTGTGTGTGTGTGTTTGTGTGTGTGTGACTGTTGTGGTTTTTCTGTGCAATTTTTACGTGCAGTAGTTTGCCAGTGCTCTCTGAACAGTCAGCTCTCGTTATCACTGTCGAAACCAACGCAAGACAAACGGTCCGCAGCTGGGATCGAACCCGGCACCATGGCCATACGAAGCGTGTTGGCAACACTGATGCACACCTAAGTACACCTGTACTCAGTTTATATCAGATGGTTTGTTTCGGATAATTACTAATAGCAAGCCGTCTAAAATATTCCAGTATTCTTCAACTGTTTTTTTTTTTTCTGCACATTGTTGGTCCAGACAATTGCCAGTACCATTTTATATGATCTTCCACCTGAGTAAATGACTGTGTTTATCTGAATACTTTTCCCCTGCACCTAGCCAAATTATTTTACTAATACCCAATATTTTGATATTCATTCTTTCCATTTCCCCCCTGAGGTTGTCTAACTTTCCGGTTCGTACAAGTGTTCTGACCCTCCACGTACGAGTATCAATGTTTAGAATGGTACTGACATTTACTGTCTCTACAGCAACTAGATGACGGTCTGGTATCACCTTTAGAACATGTTGCTTCCTGCCAGACGAGGTGATTCCATTAGAACTCCCTTTAACGTCGATGTCTGAATACAATCGGTTTAAAGGCATTATTCACAATAGCCTTTGTCTAAAGAGACATACCCTACAAGGCAGCAGCGAAAGAAGTTGTAATGGTGCCACTTACCAGCCGACACGGAGCTTTGAGGTACTGTGTAAATCTAGCTGTCCCACCACCTTGCTCGCCTCCTCTCAGAAACCATGCCTGTTTTAGTCCACGGCTGCTTATTCATTATATTTGTTGCCAACATCTATATTTAGAGGCTGTTCCAACATCTGGTGAAAGCGCCTATTTGTAGGGCAGGCTCCTATCATAGGCAGAATAATTTACAATAAAGTTACATGCTTACGTTCAAATGACCAAGACTAAAAGAAACACCGACGGCCTAATGCATTTGAAAATCAAGGAAGATTGACTAGTACACAGCATCTTGTCTCGGATCATAATCAAGCGCAACGGAAGATTAGCTGGTGGGGCCTACCAGTGCAAGAGTGGACACAAAAGTGACACTTTAAGTAGGAAGCAGCACTAGGAAGACTAGCTGTCGAGGGGAGACCTTCTAGGAAAGTTTCACTTAAGCAGACTGTAATGAGAGCGACGTTCTGCAAAGGATCTGCTACCTGATGATGACGATGATTATGTTAGTGATGTTGATGATGCAGACGATAATGGTCGAGCTGGCTTGAATAACAAGAAAAGGCAAATAAGATAACTGCGAATAGAGAGAAAAGGCAGAAGAGTAAGAAAATCGAAGACGAAGCGAAAGAACAAATACTTGAAGGATACAAAGAATGTCCAGAAGGAGGAAGAAGAGGACGAAGGCGAACAGGAAGATGAGAAGAGAAGGGGAAAGTAAGGTGATCATTTCATCTTTCTGTTTGCATAATAGATTGAGATTTTAAGAACTGCGCTTCGTAACTTTTGTTCTGTCAAAACAAAGATAGAAAAATTAGGCAATTGTAAGCTATCGACCCGACATGATACCGTTTAAATCTGTATCTGCCCGTTTATGAGACGAAGAAGAACGAACGAACGAACTAACTTTATTTTCAAAGGGTTAAAAATTGGGCACGCAGGCCCGTCTGACATTCGGCCCTTCTGAGCATTCATTTTTCAGAGTACCAATGCCTGTTATCAATAATGCATGCTATGGATGTAATAAAGAAATATACCTCATGGAATAATGAATACACACATCATGTGTACACAATCTTACACACTCAACCACACACACACACACACACGTATACATACTCTTACATTCTCATATAAGGACATACGTAATACATACATACACGCATCTACGTACATACACAAACATAAAACACACACATGGAAACATAGACATACATGCACAACATAAAACACACACACATACATACATAGACATACATGACACACACATTCCATACATACACATCTACACATGCATACATGCATATACGAAGAAGAAGAAGAAGAAGAAGAAGAAGAAGAAGAAGAAGAAGAAGAAGAAGAAGAAGAAGAAGAAGAAGAAGAAGAAGAAGAAGAAGAAGAAGAAAAGAAGAAGAAGAAGAAGAAGAAGAAGAAGAAGAAGAAGAAGAAGAAGAAGAAGAAGAAGAAGAAGAAGAAGAAGAAGAAGAAAAAGAAGAAGAAGAAGAAGAAGCATCATCATTAGCAACAAAAGCAAGGGGAGGAGAAACATCAGCAGCAACAGTAGCAGAATCCGCATAGATACTGTTCTAAAAAAAAATGATATTGGCTCCCAAGTCGACCCATCTTGTAGTATATACCGGTTAAGACCAGGGAAGAAAAACGACTGGCGTGATACTGACCACTTCACTCAACGAGTGACAACTGGTCTATTAAAAACACTAATCAAACATCATGTGCTGAATCTGCTACCGACACAAAAGGGCCCTTCACTATACAATTTGAGAACCTCTCATGCACACACTCAACGAACATAACAAGACAAGGCGCCAGGACTAAATTAAGATGTCAGTTGAAAATGAATGAGATGAAATTCGTTTTCGACACCGGGCTACAGATGTGGAGTTATTTCAGAGGGAAGACAACAGAAACGGAGAATATAATTTGTTGCTTTGTAAGGACAACACATGCGGTTCAGTGGGTTTCCCCCCACGATTGGCTGCTTGATTAATTATTTGGAATAGGCGCAATAGCACTCGGTGCAGACCTGTATGTGTTCAGTCTCCTTCAAGGCAGAGGTGCTGAAACAAAATAAATTGGAGGGGGGAGGAGGGGGATGGGTTGGAGCCCTCTTTCAAATTTTCTACGGGTCTCTAAGTGCATTAGCCTTGGACGTGTGTGTGTATATGCATATTCAAGTATATATAAGTAAATGTAACGTTGTTTCCCCACGCCCCGCCCATATACACACTAGCTCAGTTTTGATTGGTATTTCCTGAACCTATCACCTTGGTTACGGGAGTTTTCCGCATTGTCGTCGTTATCGCGTCTTGTATATTTCAGTACGTCGGCGCTTTTAACACTCCAAAAACATGGAGAAACAGGTCCTAACACAACTCCCCTAGAAAGTGCTGCAACCTATGTCAGGCATTCTCTTTCTGGGAATGAAAACGTAATTGCAAGTCATCACATAAAGTAAACAGCAGAGTGTGACACATCCGTAACCTTCAGAAAAGTCGACCAGACCAACAAACTTGTCAATGAAAAGTGACCTAATCTATTTGGAGAGATTAACGTGAACCTTACTATATATATATATACATATATATATTTGTAGCCGTTATGCTACTCTTTTCGATTTCCAACTGCAAAGGGGTTTTTTACATGCGCAACAATGCAAACGGGCGTCCGATCTTTTTACTCAGAGACCAGAGGAAATTAATAGAAGTCCAAGTCCACATGAAAAAATCCCAGCCCCTACTGGGGATTGAACCAGGAACCTCTAGCACTCGAGGCAGATACCATGCCTCGAGACCATGTAGCTCTCTTAATCAACATAAATGTGTAAGCGCACTATAGTATGTAGTTTCCATCATCTAACGGACAAGTATTAAAGCTGAGGACATCCTGGAGTAATTCATCCAAAGATTTCAAAGATTTGTGAGATCTAAGTCAGATGTTTTAGACAGCAGGCTTTGAGTTTACACAGGATCTCCATTACTCCCTACAATTATATAGGGCACCTGAACTTCATAACTGTTTCTAAATCCACAATCCACATTGTATTTTGCAAAGACTTGCTGGAAATGCTTCTGGACTGTCCGGGTGCTGGTAGCTAATTACATATTTGGTGGAATCATTCAAGCAGTCTAAGAAACAACGTCAACTACTCAGTGCTTTGAAACGTTTAACAATGTTACCGCAAAAGAAAACAGGTAAAATAACAAATGGATAGACAATAATCATGGACTTGGACTTCTAGTAATTCCCCCTGGTCTCTGGGTAGTGAGATCGGACGCCCTTGAGCATTGTTGCGCACGTACAAATTCCCTTTGCGTTTGAAAATCGAATTGAGTAAGTAGCCTAACGGCGCTGTACGGGCAAAAATTTGGAGTTAAAAATCTACCCAAAGTTTTCAGGATCCTCGCCGGTGCTACAGAGCCTGTGCATTATTCTGAGCTTCCTCGGACTTAGACTTGAATTAGAAGAAAGAACGAAGCACTTATTGGTTACTACTCGTGTGATGTTGATCCGCTGTAGTTCCAAGTTCATAGTATAGACAGTAATCGTCTGCCAGTGAAATGCATAAACATTTTAATAGATTGGCCGGATCTGCACCACTGGGTGGTAATTTGATACATGACAAGACCGATGTGGTCAAGTCCCTTTGGGAACAAGCAACGGAATCAGTAGAGAAATAAGATTATTATGGCCTGGAGAGAATGAGGCACCTCAGAGGAAAGGCAAGACGGACACATAACCAGATTGTGACCGGTCCCTTCAGTATTGGAACTCTGTGCTGGCTACTGAAGAAGATTGCGAATGGGAATGCCCCGAGTGCTGTGATGTCAATTCTTAACTCTCTTCGTGTCTGAATACATTTAGAATCGAAATGCATATACAGGCTGTTATTTTGGAAACTCAATGCAACACATTGCTACCGTAATGTATTCAAAGTATCGTACATGTAGATATCTTTCGCTACTGGATGATTACTGGGTGAACATGTTTTGGCCACCTCTGTATTTATTTTAGACGCGCATGTTTTTTTTTTTTTTAAATGAGAAACATACGGGTTACACAACTGACATTTTCCAATTCCAATTCCTTCGAAGAAAAAATCAAAAATTCACCCACGTTCAACCGGCTGCTAGCTAGCCAAAGCTGCCAACAGTCTCCGGTTATATTTGTGGTCTTGTTTATTTCGTGGTTAAAGTTCTGGTTTTTGCGCCGTCTCTGAGATTAATGCTTCTTTCCTCCAAGTCAGACCCCTCATTCCCTGTCCTGTTGTCAAATATGTTCTTCTTGCCCTTTCATTTCCGAAACTGTGTATGGTTATTCCAGACTCCCATGGCGATTATGATTTTCTGTGTGTTATTTTCACTAATGAAGAAAATCAAATATATATATATATATATATATATATATATATATATATATATATATATATATATATATATATATATATATATATCAACAAGGGGGTCAGAGAAAAACTGTAATTTCACGATTTTCTTCAGAAAAGTCATGCCGTTATGAAACGGAACCCAAAATAAGACGTAGTTCAAGGTATTTCATTTAGGGCGCATCCATAAATGTGTGTTGAATTATTGTGTCAAATAGCTGGCTTATCAAAACTGACATAGATATCAATTTCATTATAAAGTTTGAGGTGTAAATTTACAAATCAATGCAGAAGGTTACCATTTTACTGTACCAGCACCTCCTCCGGGAACCGTCTACTTCTGGACTGCAGTCATGTTTCAGAACCTGAGAAGGGTCATGTATATTGTAATGTGCATGACAGAAGCCAACAAAACTAGCGCTTGGTCTGGATAGAGCATCATTTATTATAAAGATACGCCTCTGAAAATTAAACAACAAATTAACAAATTGTGTTCGAACTTGAATTGAATATGTTTGCTGTAAAATCTAACATAATATATAATCTGTGAAGATTATTTACAAAAAAGACCAAACAAATTGGCAGATAAACGAAATCTTGAGCATACACTCACTATACAATACTACAACTTTTTTTTTTTTTTGCGTCATGGCTGCAGACACAAAATCGGTGCGATCTCATCATCATCATCAGCTGGCATAAGCTATCTTACATTTCCACAGATCTGTCTTTGGTGTTCTAGATCAATTCCACTGATGATTTCCTTCCATGCTACTGTCTTAGCCATCCACCATAATTTCTCTTGGTCTGACTCTACCTCTTCTACCGGTGATCTTTCCTGTCGTCACCATATTTGCCAGTGCTTCTTTTCTCATCACATGACCAAAGAACTTTCCTTTTCATTTTTATAAATAATGTTCTACTTTTAATAGTCATTTCCAGGCATTTAATGTTGGTATTCTAGCAGTCCAATTTATTCTCCACATTCTTCTCAAGAACCACATCTCAGTTGCATCCAAACTCTTCTTAATTTGTTTGCTCACATTTCACAATTCGCTGCCATACAACAGAACAAGCTCGATATAACATTTAAGTACCCGTTTTCTGATATTTTACGTAAAACAATTTTCATCTTTTGAAATGCTGCCTTTGCCTGGCCAATTCTGCTCTTAATTTATGTCACACATCCTCCATCTGATGTTATGAATGTCTCCAAATACTTGAATTGATTGACTTGGTTAAGCACTTTCCCTGCTGTTGCTGTGTCATATTTTGGAGTTATCTTCTTCTTTTATGTATTAAATGTTTATGTGTTCTTGATATTCTAGGAAAGTCCCTTTTTTTTAACCACTGAAGTACCTCAAATACAAACGTACATGTTCATGAATTTTTGAACGGACTGTAATAACACATGATAATCTGCTTCGGACTTAAAGAGTCATGTTTGTTGGTACATTTCCCCGACAGAAGATGTCGCGCTCATGACCTCGATCTGTGTTATGTTTTTATGTGTGTGAACAAAAACAGGGTTATAATATTTCCTGGTATTGAAAAACGTAAGCAAAACGAATTAGAACGAAAATGTGATGCCAGACTAATATTTGTGTAGACCAGTGGTTCTTAACCTTTCTAAAGCCGCAACTCTTTAATACATTTCCTCATGTTGTGGTGACCCCCTAACATTAATTATTTGTGTTGCAACTTCATAACGTCAGTGAATATGTGTTTTCTAATCGTCCTAAGGGACCAAAAGGCTGAGAACCGCTGGTAGAGACCAACTGGAATTAAATCGGTTATGTGATCAACATCTCTCCAGCCACACATACATCTCAAAACATTTCCGATCATCCTTTGAAGTTGGGTCGATCTTGGTTCAAATGCCAGATACCAAATAATAAGCCGGACGTGGTTTACTGAAACATGCGTCTTTTGCAAAATGTCGCTCTCTTCAAGGTCTACTGAAAAAAAAAAAAAAAAACGCGTTTTTCTCAAATGCTTTATTTAGCATAATAATATCTGATCTTGTGCGAATTGACAGAGTGCAGATGTCATTGTTACATGGCCTACCTAAGGATAACAGCGGTCGGCATCGATCCTTCTGTCAGAAAAATGTCATCTCAACGAGTTGTACGCAGCTGGTAATTAGGTTAAAAAAAAAAAAAAACGCTTTTTAGAAACTTTTATTGCATATACTTCAAAATGTTTTGTGCGAACAAAACGTTCAATTAAATATACGTAGGCGATGCAGTTGTATTTTCTTGTACTGTCCCTTACCTTTTCTCTCATTTACACACAGTTGTTTATGCCCTCTCAAAGAACCCCCTGCCCTCACCGCAAAAGCGATATAATAAAGGCTGTAATTGGCAGTTTGGCAGTTTTTTGTAAGGTCTACAATTTGTTACCAGTTTTATGCTGACTGAAAAGGATCTACATCATGTAACTGTACCGTTTTTCATCAAATAAATGTCTGTAGCGTCTCTGCAATATATGCTGGCTACAGTGGAGCCACTTGTGCCTTCAGAAATAGCACGTTGTGTAGCCCCGATCTATGCCACAGTGAGACTCTCTTACTATTGTCCGAAACCACAAGAGAATTTCTTTAAACGGTCCACTGCGGGAACGAGCGCAGGATACCCGAGGATCATGCAATTGTGTCAACGAATTCGCTAACCTCTCAGCCACGGTTCCGTACTGTTGTTCTTCATTTCTTCATAAATTGTCTCTGTATTATTTTTCTATTTTTCATTATTTTTTTTCCTTGACGTTTTACTTAAGTATTATTGTTCTTTCTTGAATTGTTCCTGGCTGCTTCTAATTGTCCGCTCATTGTTATTTCATTGATCCGTTTAGTCTTTCAGACCTAAAATCTATTTATATATTTACAAGTAAAATGAAAATGCCTTTTCACGCCGTTAGGCGTTTCGGGTATATAGGAAGAGCTCCCATATTTGTACAGACCATAGGTGGGTAATGTGGTCAGCATTACGCAGACCGTCTTTACTTCCACAGGACAGGCATCCTGGTACCCAGTTTAGGCTGGGTCGACCTGCGACGCCCCATACTATGATAAAAATCCACGCAGCCAGCAGTGGATTTCGATCGCAGTACGTTTGAATTACGAACGGACTCGCAACGCCTAAGCGACAGACGCCGCTTTTATATATTTATGCGCTAGCGAATTTAAAATGTATAACACAGAAAGAGTGAATATCACAGTGAACGTGGTGAAATTGAAACAAAATAAAAATTTCCTGTATCTTGGACAAGTAATAACATGTGACTACAGAAGTGAAACAGAAGTCAAGAAAAGAATAGGGATGGCCAAAAACATTTTCAACAACATGCAAAAGTTACTGACATCAAGAGAAATAAGCAATACATTAAAAATGAGAATTGTCAAATGTTATGTATTCTCAACCTTACTATATGGCACAGAGACATGGACAATGAACAAACAACTGAAAAATAGTATCAATTCTTTGGAGATGTGGATATACAGAAGATTAGGTCGTATTTCATGGAAACAAAAGCTATCAAATACAGAGGTACTGAGGAAATTGGGAATGAAAAGAGAGTTGCTAGGTGAAATAAAAAAGAGACAAGTGAAATATTTTGGCCACATTAAAAGACATAACAGTATTGTAAAGATTATCCTAGAGGGAAAGGTTCAAGGTAGGCGAGCAAAAGGCAGACAGCGTTACAAGTGGGAGGGTACCATCAAGAGATGGACGAACAGCAGTATAAGTGAGTGTACATCAAGGGCAAGAGACAGGACTTGTTGGAGATCCATTGCAGCCAACCTTCATTGTGGAGACGGCACCTGATTGATTGATTGAACACAGAAAGAAAATAGTGTTTTCGCTCGCCAAGCTCGCTGAGGAATATACTGATGATAGTGTCTGAGCACTTATTGACTTGTCCGATGTGCAGTGAGGATTATCTTTTCCATTATTTAACTAACATTGTTTTGTTTTGTTTGAGTATCCAGAAGCCATGAGTTGTTAGGCTCGGTATTATGGATATCACAACCTTTCGGCCTTGATTCCATTGTAAATACCGTAAATATGGGATAAAATGTGGCTTTTCTGCCTACCCCCGGGAGTGGACCCGGACCTCAAGGAGTTCGTCACCCTGTCAATCCGGTTTAGCCAACTACGCTAGAGAGCCGGGCATCTAACTAACATTTAAAAAAAAAAAAAAACAGAAAAAAAAAAAGTTTGAACTCTTAAGGCCAGAGAAAAAAGTAAACAAATTACCATACATTTATTGACAAGGACAGTATAAAGTGGTGAGACATCAGTATGCATTTCAGTTTGTTTAAATAATACAAGATGTCACGAAACGATGTCACAATTCAGCGCAAAACTCCTGCATTCATGTTTATGAGAACTACACAAGTTGAAAACATTGAACCTACAACAATAACAACTCTCTTAAAATAACAAGAGGAAATCAATGTAACAGCACGTATGCCGCCAACACATGCCAATCTGATACCACAGAGACTGTCTCTAGAGCCCAGCAATAAATACACAAAATCCAGTCATAGAGTACACGATTAGTAGTAATGTCTATTGCCAAGGGAGAGTCCTATTGCCGGCTCAACGTGAGCGATTTGGTTTGTAAAGATAATAAGACCTGGCCCATACTGGTTACACGGAAGCCAACTGCCAGGAAGAAATTCTGCTGAGAAATAAATTATTGTAAACACAGAAGCGTTCAGGATAATGACATTTCACTGACATCTATTGTTTAGTGCATTCCTGAACCATTTATTTACAACGGAGATATATAGGTTATCCAAACTGTCGCCATGCCTATACATACATATATTTTCATATTGCAGCAAACAATTATTTAAATACTTGCCAACAAATTCGATGTGCTGTCATGTCTAACGTAATTGTCTCGCGTCTCACGGAAAATGATACAGTGTGATTGATATACAGTTAAAATTACGTAGGAAAAAGAAACTTTCACAACGGTGTGCCGTGCCGGTTGTGGGGCGAGTAAGATCCTAATCTATTTGAACCGTCTGTCTGTGTTGTATTACTGAGTGTCTTAGTCTGAGTCTTAATCTTAGTCGTAGTCGGGGTTTCAGCTTCACTGCAATCGAGCCACCCAAAACTTTCTCCGAGCAAATGCCAGTGAGAATCAAATGAGGTGTCCCTCACTGTCCCATTTGAAAAACAAACAGACTTCGGCACAATTCAGAAATATGCGCACGCTGTAAATATATACGGTAGTTGCCAGAGACTCCAAAGCCAATAGTCGACACCAGAAAAGCAGTTTGTCGTTGATGGAAGTAGTCGGACACGATAAGCTGGCTATACACACGTATAATTATTACATAAGGTATTTCGCCAGCCCACACGTAAACATGTTCGGTGTCTGTCAAAGTCAGCCATCTACTATCTGCTGTACTTTTAACTTGCTAATGCTATTAATGTTCCCGACTGTAATTTTATACATATTATGTAGTCTCCTAGCACACAGTTGCCACTGCAATTTCCGTCTGTTCGCTTAAATAAAGTTTACACATCTAAGTTTTGATGTATTTAACTTTCAAAACTTGCAGCCATCGTTCATTCGCTTTTGTTTCTCCAGTTCTTTCTTGTATTTTTCGTTCCATAATAGCTCTCGCAGTCTATACTTTTTCTAATAATGTATTTCATATTGCACGTAAAATTATATCTTGATTAAAAAGCTTTTTGTAGTGTCAGTTGTCCTGAGGAAGCCGGACTTTTGTTTTTACAAAAGTTACTTTGGCATCCACGTCGACCCAGCCTTAAATAAGTGCCAAATAAAGTCCTGGCAGGTAAAAGTGACGGACGTGATGTTAACCATATCAGTGCTGACTGGTCTGTAACATAAAGGCCCAGCCCTATTTGCCTTGTACCCCCAGAGGCTTGGAAAATGGTCCATGGTTTATTGTCAGCTGATGAAGACTCTCTTGTCGAAATGTTGAATTATAAATGTGCATCTCTCGCCATCAAGGTTTCTAGTCATAATATCACCTGCGTTTAGTTACATTCCTCACAACCCGGTCAGGCAGACAAAAGCCACAAAAACCGCCATCACCATACTGATCATTCATTTACCGACGCATTTCAACAGGATTCAACCCTTCTTGTTGGTGCATGTCAAAAGTGGGGAGTTCATCTTTAAACTGTCATTATGAGGTCACCGCCTTTATCTGCACCGTGATATCACGTGCATAACACTCTTGACAAAGTATAAGACAGTTGCATATAGTTATTGTAGGTTATACTATACTTTTTGTTAATTTGAAGCCCACTAGTAATTAGAATGACACTTGGTTTGCGAAACCTCACTCCAAGGAGTCGAGTCAAGCATACAAGGTCCGACAATAAAGTAATGAGACTAGTCCCATAAAAATTTAAAAAATCAACAGTTAAAGATTTAATCTGTATTTTATTCAAAGTAAGCCCCTTGTGCATTGATACAGCAAGTGGCACGATCTAACAAACACTGGAACGACCTCTATAGTTCTTCTGTTGTTATGGCCCTTAAAGTCGATGTTACGACCCTTTGGATGTTATCATTATCGTCAAAGAAGCGTCCTTTCAATGGTAGCCTTAAATTTGGGAATAGAAAATAATCACAGGGCGATAAATCTATGGAGTAGGGTGGATGGTTGAGAAAACGCACTTGTTTATAGACCAAAAATTCATATACAGTGCATTGTCACGAAGAAGAAACAAATTGCAAGGTTTTGAATACAAACCGGCAAGCACCTTTCTTTTTCTTTCCCAAATCGTTCACTACAATTTTACGAATAATCTCTGTATCAACACCAAATTCATCTACCATCATCCTCAGAGTCGAACAACGATTTTCTTGTATCCGTTCTGAGAATTTTGCAACGAGTTCCTCATTACGAACAAAAATTGGGCGTCCGGGTTTAGTTGCATTAGTATTCACTTCCACATCACTTTTGAATCGTGAATACCAGCTGAAAATTTGTGCACGAGACAACCAATTATCCCCATAAACGTGTTGCATCAATTCAACTGTTGCAATGGCGCTTTTTTCTGAGTTTAAAACATAATTTAATGTCAGCTTTGTTGCTCCATGCTGATTACGTAACAATGCAACTTTGACTAGGTTAAAAAAATGGCGTCTTGTTTGTTGTCTGCTTTTTGGGCAGGGATGAAAAGTTTCCAGATCATAGACAAGGGTGGCCTTTTTTGGATTCTATAATGTGCATCATAGATGGCTTTTTTGTCTTAGCCATAATAAAATCAGTCTCATTACCTAATTGTCGGACCTTGTATATGTAGACAGTAGTGAAGTCCTATTTTGCATTTTTTTAAATGGTTAGGGGTGGAAAGGGGGGGGGGGTGGAGGGGGGGGGGGGAAATACAAATATTATATACAAATACAAACATAAGAGGAGTATTGTCAGTTATTGGCACAAAAGCCGGTGAACAGACAGAATTATCAATATCATACTTCATGCCCGATAAAAAGAATAATCTGTTAATACTGGCTGGCGCCCAAGGCTCAAGAGAAAGGTCAGGCGGATATAGAGGGTGTTGGCAAAGTCTCACTACACCTTTATAGTAGAAAAATAATTTGAAAAACCTAGTACACCAGTCAACGAAAAATGTGCCTTAAAAAGTAATTAAATTAGTTACAATAGCACCTGAGACAACAGATCATGTCCTCTAAGACTGTCCCAAATACAACGTTTCAAGGTAAAACTTTTGGCTAAGAGAAACGTCAGTGCAAGTTAAACTTTACGGGTAGCTGAGTGAATTAAAAAAGAAAGTGAACTTCATACTCTAGACAGCATTGCAGGTTTAAATAATAGATTTCAAGCGAGAGGAAAGAAGAAAAAGAAAATGTTAACAATCGTCACTTTTACAAGGTCCGACAATTAAGTAAAGCGACTAATTTTATTATGGCCAAGACAAAATTGCCATCTATAAAGCAAAGCATAGAATCTAAAAAGGCAATATTCATCTATGATCGGGGAACTTTTCATAGCCGCTCGATAAGCAGACAACAAATAAGCCACCATTTTTTGCCCTAATCACAGGTGCATTGTTACTTAATAAGCACGCATCAAAAAGCTAACATTAAATTCTTTTTAAAACGCATAAAAAGACGTCATTGAAACAGTTAAATTGATGCAACAAGTTTATGGGGATAATTGTTTATCTCGTGCACACATTTTCAGGTGGTATTCGTGATTCAAAAAGTGGTGTGGAAATGAATACTAATGCACTTAGACCTGGACACCAAATTTATATTCGTAATGATGAGCTCATTACAAAAGTCAGAGAACGGATACAAAAAGATCATTATTTTACTGTGAGGATGATGGCAGATGAATCTGGTGTAAATAGAGAGACCTTTCAAAACATTTTAATGCTATATTTTTGCAAAAAAAAAAAAAAAGTTGCTTGCCGGTTTTTACCAGATTAATTGTCTGAATACCAAAAACATCCGGGGGTTGAGTACCCAAGAGACATCATCGAAACAAGAAACGTTGGCCTAAAAACAATTGTGTGTTCTCAGCCTTTCACCATATTCACCAAAATTAAAGTTACAATTGAAAGGATGCTTCTTTAACGATACTGATGACATCCAAAGGGCCGAAGAATCGACTTTAAGGGCCATAACAACAGAAGAACTATGGAAGTCTCTCCAGTGTTTGTTAGATCATGCCACTTGCTGTATCAATGCACAAAGGGCAATCAGATACAGGTTATATCTTCAACTGTTGATTATTTTAATTTTATGGAATTAGTCTCTTTACATAATTGATGGACCTTGTATGATCTAACCTTGTTTTTAGGAATTTGGAAAGTAGTAGTGAAATATTAATTATAACAGGTCTGGAAATGACCACCAATGGCTCTATACGTAACTTTACAAGTCTCTTTATTTTGTCAAATATCTCTGTTTTATATCTCTGTTTTAATTTCTTGAATAACAATTCGGATTGCTTCCGTTGATAACACCATTCTGTTTTGAGTGCAAAGAATTACTGCAGCAGACGAGAGCCATTCACCCCATATTGCTTTCATCATAAAGACGTATTATCACTAACTGCTTCAGCATTATAGTCGTAACCATTATCATAATCATCATTAGGACTATCTTTCTTTTTTAAAGCCATGTCCTATCCACAATCTTCTGTTTCGTGTCCTCACAGTCAGTTCTGACATAGATGGTCTTTACTGCCATGATGTCAAACTGTCCAGCATTTTTTCTCTCGGTCTCCCAACCCCTGTCTTACTGTCACAATTATCTCGTTTTCTTCTTCTCATGATATGACCTAGGAATTACAATCGTAATATCATAGTCGTCATCATCATCATCACAACAGTCAAGTACCATTTTGGCAAGATCATGACTGTTATGTAGATTTTCTCAGTATAATGCAGGTCTTCGAAATACCAACCCATAAAACATTCGCATTTTTTTAAAGTTTTCTTTGCTTATACCACTCCCTTACGGCACCGCCTGATGCGGCGGCATCTCTGTATCATGTCACTGCATGTCGTCCCTGTATAGAAGTCTGTCACAAAGACTCCCCAATTCACAATATCCGTACAACATTGAATCGTAAATTTGCTCAGTCCATTATTTCACTATCCAACAAACCATCCCTCAGTCGGAAAAGACAATTTCAATTAGGAAAGTTCATCCGGTTAGTCGCCTTTTTTAGCTAATTTGTTCCAGCAGACGACAGTTCGCGAGACTTATGGCTGTTCTTCTGTGTTTGTATGTGGCTGTTCTTCAGTGTTTATATGTGGCTGTTCTTCAGTGTTTGTATGTGGCTGTTCTTCAGTGTTTGTATGTGGCTGTTCTTCAGTGTTTGTATGTGGCTGTTCTTCAGTGTTTGTATGAGTCTGTTCTTCAGTGTTTGTATGAGTCTGTTCTTCAGTGTTTGTATGTGGCTGTTCTTCAGTGTTTGTATCTGGCTGTTTTTCAGTGTTTGTATGTGGCTATTTTTCAGTGTTTGTATGTGGCTGTTCTTTAGTGCTTTGTATGTGGCTGTTTCTCAGTGTTTGTATGTGGCTGTTCTTCAGTGTTTGTGTGTGGCTTTTTTTCAGTGTTTGTAAGTGGCTGTTTTTCAGTGTTTGTATGTGGCTGTTCTTCAGTATTTGTATGTGGCTGTTTTTCAATGTTTGTATGTGGCTGTTCTTCAGTATTTGTATGTGGCTGTTTTTGAGTGTTTGTATGTGGCTGTTCTTCATTGTTTGTATGTGGCTGTTCTTCAGCGTTTGTATGGACACATTCGAACATTTGCATGGATGGATGGATGTGTGGATGGATGGATAAATGAATAGTTGAACAGGATGATGGTTGTGTCGAAGGATGTATGTATGAATGGATGGATGTGTGGGTGGATGGATGTGTGGGTGAATAAATGGGTAGATGGATAGAAAGATGCATGGATGGAACAAAGGAAGGATGAATTGATCGAATTTGTATGAGCAACAGTTATTAACATTTGTTAGTATGAACTCAGTGTGAATGATCGTCATTAGACGTGTTTTTCCAGAGCTCACCACCCGGCGAGCTGCGGGCTTGCAAATAAAGTCAATACCTGGTGAAAAAGAAGGAGAGAATGATTGCTATGGAGATATGGGACAGGTTGGGAAACAACGAGACTGAGGCAGAGAAAAGCATAGGGAGACAGATAGACAGACACACAGTCACAGAGACAAACAGACAGGCAGACATTTAAGATTAGATTAGATAGACAGACAGACACAATAAGAAGAAAAGAGAGAGTGTGAGGCATACAGAGAATAGGAGGGAAAACAGAGAATGAGAGACGGACAGGGAATAAAAACAATAGACAAATAAGGAGAGACAGAGGTATAATCAAAAAGAGACTAAGTCAGGGACAGTCAGATTAAAAAAGAAACACTGAGAGTAAGAAGTTTACAGATTACTTTAAAAAAAAAAAAGAGGAAGGGAGGGGGTATATGAGCTAAGGGGTAGAAAAAACATTCAGAAAGATACATTGTGGGAAACACACACGCATGGTGTGTGTGAGAGAGAAACAGAGAGCTGAAAGAGCTAGAAAAATTAAAGAGTGAGAAACACAGTTGTGACTGGAAATACTGAGAGAGTGAGAAACGCAGATGTAAAGGGATACATAGACAGTGATAAAGAAAGCCAGAGAGAAAGAGAGAGAGAGAGAAAGTGAGAAAAAGAAAGAAACACATTCAGAAAAACTGCAAAATGAGTGAGAGACAAAACGCTAAAAAAAGAGATGGTATGATAGAGAGAGATGGGATGATAGTTGGGATGATAGAGAAAGAGGGGATGATAGAGATGGGGAATGATAGGGGGAAGAGATGATAGAAAGAGATGGGATGAAAGAGAGATGTGGGATTATATAGAGAGGCTAAAATATAGAGAGACTAATACAGAGAACGTCTAAAATGAAATTTATAATAGAGAGAAAAACCAAGGTGGATGGAGACTAAGATAGAGAGATAGGGACAAAGAAGGAGAGATATAAATATAGTGAGAATCTGAAATATTTAGATAAGATGTGGGAAAAATAGATAATGACAAAGAAGACCAGAGAGTGAGAGAGGGAGAGAGAGAAAGAGAGAGAGAAAAGGGGAGAGAAGGGCACAGTTACAAAAAAACAAAGAGAGAGAGAGGATGAGAAAACGTGCATGAAAGAGAGAGAGAGAGAGAGAGAGAGAGAGAGAGAGAGAGAAAGAGAGCGAGAGAGAGAGTGAGAGAGAGCTTTTGGCAGGGAAGACTTGAGATTAAAAACAAAATTATAAGAAAAACAGAGGGAAATGTAAGGGGGCGGGGGGGGGGGGGGGGAGACATCACGAAAATAGTGAAAGTCTAAGAAAGTTAGAGATTAGGGGGGGGGGGGGAGACGGACTAAGAAAGAGGTGGCGACTAAGAAAAAGAGAAACAGACTGAGAAAGAGAGAGAAACTAAGAAAACGAGAGACAGACTGAGAAAGGGAGAGACTAAGAAAAATAGAGACTGAGAAAGAGAGACAAAGAAAAAGAGAGACAGAATGAAAATGAGAGAAAGAGACAGACTTAGAAAAATAGAGACTGAGAGAGATAAAATAAGATAAAAAGAGACAGAATGAGAAGGAGAGATAAAGACTAAGAACATGAGAGAAAGACTGAGAAAGACAGAGAAAGAGAGAGAGAGAGAGCGACTTAGATAAACGAAGACAGATAAGAAATAGAGAGACTACGAAAAACGCGGAGAAAGAGAAAAGGGCAAATGAAATCAGAGACATGGACTGAGAAAGAGAGAAAAAACTTAGAGAATGAGAGGTAAACTAAGAAAGAGAGAGAGACGTAAAAAAGGCAGAGACAGAGGCTATGAAAAAAAAGAGATCGATTAAGAAAGAGAAAGAGGCTACGAAAAAGAGATGGACTGAGAAAGTTACAGAGAATAATAAAATGAGAGACAGTCTAACAAAAAGTGAGAGAGACTAAGACAAGGGAAAAGAGAAAAAAGAAAAAGAGTGAAAGACTGAGAGAGAGAGAATAGGAAAAAGAGTGAAAGACTGAGAAATAGAGAGATTAAGTAAATGAGAGACAGACTGAAAAGAGAGAGAGAGACAGAAAATGAGTGACAGACTTAGAGGGAGAGAAAAGAAAAAAGAGAGGCGGACTGAGAAAGAAAGAGTAGGAAAAAGAAAGGCAGACTTAGAAAGAGAGAGAGAGAGAGAGAGAGAGAGAGAGAGAGAGAGAGAGAGAGAAAATCAGAAAAAGAGAGACAGAGAAAGAGATTGAGAGAGAATCAGAAAAAGAGAGACAGACTGGGTAAGAAAGTGAGAGCCTCAGAAAGAGAGAGGCAGACTGAGAAAGTGAGAAAGTGAGAGACTAAGAAAAAAGAGTAGCAGACCGATATAGTTATACAGAGAGAGAGGGAGCGAGTAAAAAAAGGTGACAAACTAAAAATGAGCGAGAATAGAGAGAGAAAGAAAGAGAGAGAGAGAGAGAGAGAGAGAGAGAGAGAGAGAGAGAGAGAGAGAGAGAGAGAGAGAGAGAGAGAGAGAGAGAGAGAGGTGTCAGACCTTACGATTTTCTATGAACTCACTTTCACACAAAAAGAGTTCGCTAGAAACGTTGTCCTAGAGCTTACACCCAAGGCTGACGACGTGAATCTAAAGTTATTATAGTAATTTGTATCTTTATCGATGCCTTCATGCTGTTGTGGTTCTTAGAAAGTCTTAGCATACACAACTGCTAGCCGTTGTGGTGTAGTGGATAAACGCCCTTTGCTTGCTTGAAGGTGTTGGGTTGAAACCCGCATCAGCGGATTTCGTGAAGCAACTGGCTTTAGCTTCTTGGTTCTATGCTTGGCTAACTCAGTGGGTAGAGCATGAGACTCTTTATCTCAGGGCATGGGTTCGAGCTCCACGTTGGGCGATTTCTTTTTTCAGGTGTTTCTGTGGCGAAGTTGTCAAGCCGTTTGCCTCGCGCTTTGAAGGTCGTGAGTTCGTTTCTCGGCTGCGTGGTTCAGTTCACGAGTGAAATGTTTAGGTTGATACCTGAGGATCGTCGCTAGAGCTGCGGACTTGGTGCTCTGTGTAATGTTATCGGCAGGCGGCTAGCCGTTCTGCGGGGAAAGCCTGAGCCATTTGGGATAAAGCCCGGTGCAATTAAGTCAATTCTCTCAACTTTAACTTTTGACTTTAGTTCTATGTAGCCAGTAGGGAGGGGGGGGGGGGGGAATAGGAAATTTTCTGGAAAGTCTAGGCGGTGGGCCTAATGTGGACCAGATCATTGACTGAGTGTAGACTAGTCCTTAAAATGATGGGTCTAACATCATGTGTCAAGGCACCCATAGCTTAGAAGAACAAAATAAAGACGCCATTATTCCCCCCCCCTTTCCCCCACCCCCCCCCGGTTGTGTTGTTTGTTTTGTTGCTGCTGCTGTTGCTTCTGGTGTTGTTGTTGTCGTCGTCGCCGTCGACGTTGTTATAGTTGTTGTTTTTTTGTTTGTTGTTGTTGTTGGTAGTGGTGGTGGTGGTGGTGGCGCTGGTAGTGTTGGTGGTGGTGGTGGTGTTATGGTCTTCGTCGTTGTTGTCGTCGTGGTCGTCGTTGTTGTCGTCGTGGTCGTTGCTGTTGTCATTGTGATTTTCGCTGTTGTTGTTGTTGTGGTTTTTGGTTACTTGTTCATCCAGTGACATTGGCCATGAAGTGCTGTTCTAGCTGTCATCAGCCATTATCCCTCCTTGTGGGTTCCAGGGCCCCATTTTGGGGGAATGAAAGTGTGGACCCAGTAACCCCTAACAAGCATGTCGTAAGAGCGACTAATTACTTTGTTTTCTTCGAAGTCGAAGTGTATTGGTCTAAGAGGTGACGAATCAAATATCTGCATGCATGTGAACCAGCTCTATCAAATGAATGTGCACGGACAACTCAAGTTATGGAACAAAATCAAAGTCCAGAGATGGACGAACAACAAAAACTTTCTGCCACGAGTGCATTACTGTTGGAACAGACTGTAGTATGTTATCTATCTAATAGAAAGTAAATAGATGATCGCTATCCGAGCTAGGTCACGCTCGGTTACCAAGTATGACTTGATTTTGTGGTATATGACTCATTCGATATATATTTTTCTTGTTATTCCCTCACCTTTTGGTGTTTATACTTTCATAGTTGTTATAGATCTTGCTTTCACTGCAATAATCGTGTTCCGACCTTTGGCTAGTTGTCTAGGGGATGTGTGACTACTGGATGATATTACTCACATTCTTAGATGACATAGCCGTTACAAGTCGACACCGTCTCCAAGATACAAGACTGTTTATTGACATCTAAACACCTACATCATTGGTCCCGTCCATGTCCAAATCAACAGCTTTCACACAACACATTGTTCAGACGCCAGCACGCTGACTCCTCACACATTCACCAAGAAGAGTTCTGCGTCTTCAGTTCCACATCTCCGCATAGATGGATCTGGTCGCTGCATCGAGTTTCACACAACTGCGTTTGCTGGACTTTACTTCGATGGATGTTATCGTCTGGTCGTCATCTTGCAGCAATCAGTTTCACGTCCTCATTCACACTCGATCACTCTCACGGTCAACACATATTGTCTGAGCAGACTGGGGTCTGAACTTATGCACAGTGTTCGTTCCACGTGGCAACCTATGGTCGTTCTTCTTGAAATCCACGTGGTAACACGTGGTCATCCCCTACCTTCGAAACCTCGGTTAATCCGAGTATGTGGCTTCTCTCGGTGTTATCGTTAACCTGGGGCTCCCCCCCCCCCAACCTTCCCAATCAGGGTGAAAATATCCCCTATTACAATAGTGTACGCCCACGTTGCTGGCATCATTGGGTGAATTCTCACTAAATGGACAAACCATTTCATTCTTTGTTGTTCACTGAACTTATCTATAGGTGTTGTTCCAATAGTTCTTGTACTTTCTTCGTTTCTTAACTGATCTTGCCTAGTTTTAATCCAAACCTTTCTCAACATCTTATTTAATGTAATAATGTTAATATTATTAATATTATTATTATTGGCATATTATCGATCCTTCAAAAATAACAAATACAAATCATGTTTTTGTTGTTGTTGCCCGCGCTATGTGGATCTTGATATTATAGAATCAATAAAACCTAATGGTTAACTTCTTTTTCTCTACCACCTTGTACCTTCGTTAACGGGCTCTAACAAGAGCACTATTTAGACTGATGTTCATTTTTGTAAGGCTGTTCTTAATGCCATCACTCCATATTTTCTGAGGTCTTCCACTCGCTCTATACCCTGTGTAACATTTTAGTGTGGCTCGCTGTGGTAGACAGTACCAGGGCATTTTAATTAGGTGTCCAAACCACTTCATCTGTTGTTTGATGACCTTTAAGACTAACGCTTTTCCTAGCATTCTTGATGGTTAAATGCCTTTTGCTTTTTGATGTGTTGCAAATTTGCAAAGTAAACAAACCGCCGATTAGGTTAACCCCACAGTAACATTAGATTTGTTTGATTAATTATTAATTTCGCCAGACAGTTTGTTCAATGCAGTGCGAAACTCAGAAAGGAGGTTGCCGACTGCTAACATGATCACCTAAAGCTATGTGTTTTGTGGAAAATTTATATGCAGCCATTATGTTTCTTCTGTATTACTCCATACTACTGTCTTTCTCCAATCTAGCAAACTTCTTGTTCTGCATTCTCCATCAAAAGGGCCACTGGCACGTTGCGCTGTGGTTTACAGCTAGACTGCGATAGAGGTAGAAACATGTAAGCAACTATGTAGATTGAAATGTACGAATGTGAATGATTTGATATACCATATATTCCCAAGTATAAGACTCACTTATTCACCTAGCCCCCCTCCCTTTCCCCCAACTGCCCGCTCCCCCGACTCCAAAACAAATGGTGTCCAAGATATTGTGGGTCCTGTACAATAGTGACAGATTATATGTCATATTATTTATTCACTCCACACTTCTGGTCCCAAAATCGATGTGAATCTTATAGGGTGTTCTTATATCCGGGACAGAAGTTACCTAGGGTCAGGATTCAAACTCTCGTAATGTATGTGCCGCGCTGCAGTGAACCGCTGAATTTGACAAAAAATACCACGGAATTTGCTAGTGATTGCTGTTGTAAATCCTGGTCTGTAGAACAAGAAGGCAACCTTCATTCCATGGGGACCATGAAGCTGCGTATTTTGGGAACATCGTCTGCTATGACTGTATAGCCCAATGCCTGTTTAGCAGTCTCTGCTAAATAGTGCATATAGAAACGTTGACACACTATCGTTCTGAGGCTGGTTTTCCTTCAGACATCTCCTCTCCATAGATTGCTGCGTTTGGCCTCTTTCAAACTACGACAGTCTGTCTTTCACTGTGTGTTTCCAAATAAGTCAGTCTGCAGCTGATCTACCCCAAGTGTCTGTGCCAATGTTGATATCTTTCAAGACACGGTTGCATTTGTCCTTAAAGCTTAGCTTTGGCCTTCCTGTAAGTCTTATCCCTGTCACCAGCTCACTGTTGTACTCTTGTAATCCCCCTGTTTTGATAATGAGCATAATGAACGCTTGTTGATATTTTCTCACATAAAGTTGTTTTTTTTTCTGCACTGATACTTCTTAGTATCTGAAAAAACTGAGTATGTAGGTCTAGGGTGCCTATGCTGACATACGTGACCAAGATTAAACTGCAGTACTAACCATACAGGTGATCCTTTGGAAAATGACCGACCTACATGCGAGAGGCATGTCCCAACCAAGGCAGGTTTCTTTGCTTCAGTAGAAAGTTCATTGTTGGCATTTTTGAGTACACATTTATTGGGGACAATTCTGGCCATAATATACCAAGCGATGCGTCTCATACAGCCCATGTGGAAGGTATTCGATGTTTATTATTGACAAGCATACATAATCCAGGTTTCCCTGCCGTAAATGGGCGTACTCAGAACGCAAACTTCATAATAGGAAAAAACTCCACAGGGGAGCAAGTACAGCAGGGATCTACCAGTCATCAGTAGAAGTTATCCCTCGTCGACAAACGTTTCGGCCCACGACCTCCTAGACGTTTTCAGAGAGTGGGCCCACCTTAGTTCATGAAGCTCAGGGCTGGTTCCCTGCTGCACGGAATTACCATATAAACAATAATTGTGGTCCTATCAATAAGCTTTTTGTTTGACCACACTCCTGTTGTAAGTTGGGAAAGCACTGCGAAGGCCTTTCCTATTCATCTGTTTTTTATTTTCCTGCATCGAGGGAAAGATCGCCTGTGTTTCGAGAGCTTATGTATTCAAATTCATGTACAGCCAACAGCTCATGGTCATAAACGTTCTTGCTTGGTGGGTTTACCACATTCATCCACAAAGCTTGCGTTTGTTGAGACTGATTGTCAGTCCTGATTCTTTGAATGCATTTGCAAAACTATTCATGAGAACCTGCAGATCATGTTCACTATGCACAATAATGGCTGCATCATTCGCAGATAGAAAGTCTCTGTCTGCGGCATGTTGCTTGCACCTTAGTTCTTGCATGAAGCCTGGACAAACTGAAAAGGTTGCCTTTTGACTTCGTCCGGAGATATATTGCTTCAGTGGCTGTCTTAAAAGCTTACTGAAACAGCGCAGTGATTGAATTGCTAAACAGTATGGGAGCTAAAACTCAATTCTGCTTAACACCATTACGAATCTGAACGTATGACGATGACGAATCTTTATATATGTCGGTTCCTTTAATATTTTCATGGAATGGTTTGATGAGGCACACTAGTATGAGTGGGCAACCGTATTAAGCAAGGATCTTCTACAGGCCATCTCTGCTAACATAATCAAACTGAAATACGGATATTGTGTGTCCTCTTGTTGAGCTTATCTGTAACCCTTTCAGACTGATCTTGATAGATGGTTCCAAAACATACTCTCTATAAAGTAAAACGTGGAATCGGTGGCTCTTTAATGAATATGACCGGTTTCCTTCTTGCCTTGCCTGGCTACGGGAGTAGCACAAAAGATACAATTAGGCGTTAAGAAATTAGAAGAACACAAGAATGAAAAACAGTCAATAGTTTACTTGAAATGGGTTGGTTGTCTGACAAGATACCCTGGTACCAACTGACCTCCAATAGAGAGCCACAGTTATTAGATATAATTGACACTAAGGAAACAAAAAGGTCAGACTCCCCCCCCCCCCCCCCTTTTCCCCCAATCACTTAATAAAGTAAATTGAGGAAAAAATAAAAGAATAAAGAAGGATAGAGAAAAGGGAATAAGAAATAAAAGTAAGAAGCAGGAGGAAGAGAAAGAGAAGGAGAAGAAGCAGATTAAGATGAAGGAAAATGAGAAAAAGATGAAGGATAAGAGGATAATGATAAAGAAGAAGATGAAGGAATAAAAGTAAGAAGGAGGAGAAAATGTTGAAGACAAAAAAAAAGCGGGATTAGAAGGAAGGTATATTTAGAAACACGATGTAATTATATACATTGCACTTTTTATGGCTCTCCGCATTTATTTTTATTTCTTGTGATACTCGATTATGAATGACCGTTGTAAAGAGAATTATTTCATCTCGTTTGTCCATTAACTGAAATGATAAATTAGTTTTGTGTTTATAGAGCAATAATTACGTGAAGCATGTTAGATAAAATATTATGTTACAACAAACAGTTTAAACTTCTGTTTAAATATTTGTCCATCCTTTGCAATTCATCCAAATATAATATTATATTTGCTTGCCATTCGGCGCATTATATATTGGAGAAAAATGAGGAGAACGATATATGTATATATAAAACGCACTTAACAAAGATTAGGTCTTTTAAGGAAACCTCCCCCCCCCCCACCCCCACCGCCCCCCGCCACAATTTCTATTTACAGAAAGAATTTAAGAAAATGGTTAGAGAGTTGAGTCAAAACCTTGATTTACTGTGTTATGTTATCTCAGTCGATGAACTGACCATTGGGCATTCCCATGCGTGCTCAATCCTCAGTTGCAGCAGCCACTCCAAAATTCATTGTTCATTTCAAGGTCATCCTCATTGCACGTTAGGCACACCCATAAGTGCTCATTTCTTCTCTTAAGAATGTTTCTTAGTGTGTTTATACTGACGACTCCTGTTCTGTGTTGACTGATGTAGCGACTGTAATGTTTTGCATGGTTTTCACGTCTCGCTGCTCCAATTGGTATAGCTAGATCAAGCAATCAAGCTAGAGAGAAATGATTATCTCACTCAAAGGTATCACTCCAAGGTACTTCTGCTAATTGTTCCCATGAGAAGTTGGTTATACTTTCTCCTATCTCGGCCTCGAAGACGACATTGCCGTGCCAAACCATGTATTACTTCCAGGTCACGCAATCGTGTTAGTGTCAGAGAACGTACATCAGAAAGTCAAGTCCTGAAACAAGAACAAAATCTACAAGTGGATGTACAAACCGGACATTCCGCTAGTGTTTAAAACATGTCTTGCGAAGATGCGAAAAAGAAGAAGAAGAAGAAGAAGAAGAAGAAGAAGAAGAAGAAGAAGAAGAAGAAGAAGAAGAAGAAGAAGAAGAAGAAGAAGAAGAAGATGAAGAAGAAGAAGATGAAGAAAAAGAAGAGGAAGAAGAAGAAGAAGAAGAAGAAGAAGAAGAAGAAGAAGAAGAAGAAGAAGAAGAAGAAGAATAAAAGGAAGAAGAAGAATAAAAGGAAGAAGAAGAAGAAGAAGAAAAACACAAATGAGTGGACTACATATACATAATATTATTATTATTTTAAAGATAAATTAGTGTGCTATTTGAAAATGTAATAACAATTAAAAAAAAAAAATAATATATAGCAAACTAATTCATCTTCAAAATTATCATTAATTTAAAAAAAAAACATGTTGCAAATTAAGATAAGTGTAGTTTATTGTGTGTATAAACCGACTCGATAAACATAGTGAACACACACCGGCCCGTCGGATTTGCACAACAACGGGAATTTCCATTGACCTGGATGGCCTTATAAAAGGCTAAAGTGGGCCGTGTACAAAACCAAGTTGACACCGTAAACACCCTGGAATAAAAATATACCAAAATGGACCCAAACACATGCGAGCCATGTTTCCTGGTTTTCCGAGACATCTGTCAAGATAATGCTAGAGTCTTTCCTTGAGGTAATGTATCATGAAATGATGCAGTTCAGGCATTGCACGACTGAATGATTGAGTAGTGTTTTGAGTACATCTCGTGACCGCCATTTACGCTTGACTTCAAAATGGCGAAACGCCATGAGTGGAATTCCTGAGAACAGCCCTATTTTATTGACGACAGTATTTTCCATTAGGAAGTTTTCAATAATAAAGTTACAAAAAGTATATAGCACACATTATTTCCAGGTAGATTTCCTTGTTATGTCCGCCATTGACAGGATTATGTTGCCGTTACGTCTTATATGTTCTAATCTTAGTTTGTTTTCATCACAATCAGGTGCCATCTCGATAGTCTGAAATAGATCTCCAACACGCTCTGTCTCTTTGCCTGGTTGTACACTCTCTCAGACTGCTGCTTGCCAATCTCTTTTTTTTTTTTTCGTCCTTTCACTTGTATCGTTGCCCACATCTTGCTGTCTTGCCATAATCCTTTCCCTCCATTATAGATTTTGAAAGTGTGTTATGTCTTTTAATGTAATCAAAGTATTTTATTTGTTTTCAGTAATTCTCTTCTAATTTTAGCCTTTCCAGAACCTCTGTCTTGGACTCTTTTTGTTTCCATGAAATACGACCTATTTTTCTGTATACCCACATCTCCAGAGACTTAATTCGATTTTATAGTTGCTTGTTTATTTTCCAAGTTTTCGCAGCATTTAGCAGGACTGAGTTCCATCATCGTCATGTGCCCTGCCACCTGGCGTAGGCGCTAATGCGTCTCAACAGATCACGATCCATGGCTACCTGAAACCGCTCTTTGGATGATATTCCTCCATGCCATCGTTTTAGCCTATCCAGCATCATCTATCTTTGTCTGTCTCTACCCCTTTTTCCATTGATCTGTCCAGTTGTCACGATGTTCTCCAATGTCTCTTTTCTCATTATGTGGCCAAAGAACATTGTTTATCTCTTTCTTATTGTTGTATATAGATATCGACTTTCATTAGCCTCTTTCAAGCAATCTGTGTTAGTTACTCTGGCTGTCCAAGGTATTCGTAACATTCGTCTCCGAAACCACATCTCTGTTGCTTCCAAATTCTTCTTAATTTGTTTAGTGGCATTCTTAATTTGTTCAGTGACATTCTTAATTTCTTTAGTGACATTCTTAATTTGTTCAGTGACATTCTTAATTTGTTCAGTGACATTCTCTTTTGTATTTCTGTTTCACGTCTACTATCATCGGCTACTATGTGTCCTAGATAAGAAAAACTTGTTTCTTGTTCTAATAGCTCTCCGTTTACTTCGATGTTTACTGTTGGCCGCTATTTTCCATTCATAATTACCGTAGTTTTAATTCTTCGAATGTTAATGTATAAACCTTACTCTGCACTCCACCTGTTGACTTGATCTATAAGTTTTAGTAACTCTTGCTCGCTGTCTGCTAGTAGCACTGTATCATCTATATATCTCAGCTTTTTCGTCATATTATTATATTTACGTTGTTTCTTCTCAAACGTATTAAATGAAGAATATTGTATGCACTAAATCCATGTTATTGGAGGTTAAAAAAAGATAGGAACAATTGTTTAATGCTATCATCATCATCATTATCAGGTGCCTTGCCGACTGGCGTGGGCGATCATGCCTCTCCATAATCTGCTATCTCCTGCAGCATGTATCAGTTCGTGTGCCGACACACCTCCATGCCATGCAACAAGACTGTCAAGCATCTTCTCTCGTTGTCTTCCTCTATCTCTCCTTCCACAGACCTTTCCAGTGGTCACAACATGTTCTATTTTCCCTCTTCTCATAACATGGCCAAAAAATGATGACTGTCTCCTTCTGATGTTAATGCTATACAGAACCAGTCGTAACTACTGACTTATTTCCAGGACCTGGCATTGTTCAACACCGTGAAGCTATAAGAAGTATTCTTTCTATGTGTCGATGAGATCATTTGTGGTAGTAAGCAGAGCCCCCTGACTGTCTTTCATACATTTCATCGAGCCTTCTTTCTCCATCGTGGTGTTCTTTTGGGACTTGTAGAACAGTTTTTGATTTTCTCTTACACTCTTTTCCAACTTTTTCCACAAGTTCTTCTTATTATTTTTATATTGAATTAAGCACTATATTTTTAGTCTCTTTTCTGAGTTTTACATATTGTTTGTGTTTCTCTATTTCTTCAGCTGTGTTCGTGGCCGCCAGGTATTGCTTCCATGCCTTTTTCTTTTCTCCTATATTTAATTTGATTTCTTCCGTCCACAAAGGTGTCATGTGTCCTTTCTTTCCATTTAAGGCTTCTCCTCATGCTTCCACTGCAGCTGCTGTGAGGATATTCTTGATGCTGCACCAGAGGCTTTCAGTTTCCTCTGAGGGTTCTTTTTCAGGTCCTGTTGCTTTCACTATAAGCTCCTCGTATCTAGTCTTAATGTCTGGCTCTCTTAGCTTGTATGCCCTTATCTTCATCTCTTCTTTGTTGCAGTTTTAACACATCTCTAAGTATCCTGGACAATTTATTATTAAATCAGGCAATTTCTTGAGGTATCTTCAGTAGTCAAAAAACCATCTAGACATTTTGAAAGAGGCCAAGACTCTAGGACAACGTATCACAAAAACTAGAAAGAGACAGGCATCAATTTGAGGTTATTTTATGGGAAGAAAGAAACTGAAACAGGTTGTGACCACCGGAAAGATTTGTGGGGGAAAAAAAGACAGAGGAAAACAATGCGAGATAATTCTTCACAGTTTTTTGTTTTCTTCTAAAAAAGGGGTGTCAACACACGAACTGATACCATGCCATTGAAGATCTCAGACTATGAAAAGGCATAATCGCCCACACCAGTCGGCAATATCCCTTTAGTAAGTAAATTTCTCAAAACACTTAAATTACCTTTGTCCACTATTTAAAAGTTATTAAACAAATTAACATGTCCACGGTTCCCGTTAATTGCTAACGGATCCTGTTAATTGCCCACGGCTTCTGTTAATTGCCTTCGATTTAGAAACAGCTGTTCATGTTGGTTTCATGCTACAATGAGAAATTCGTCTTCGCTTACCAGCGACATCTTCTTTTCTCGACTCCTGGAAAATCTACAGTTCCAGGGCAGGAAGATATTTCTTTAACGGGCCCTTTTGTTCGCTTCGTATACTTTTCAGTGTCTCCGATATTTCTACAGTACATTTTGCTTTATAGTCGACTTTTAGGAGATACCGCTGTATCTGTTTAAGATTGCTGTCTGTGGTGTCCTGCCTGTTGACAAGCTTGTTGCATTGTCAGACTATTTGACCTGTTGTCTGTCAATCAGTTTCGATATTTGTTCTGTGCCGAATCTCCTCCTGAAATCATCGTTCATAAGTCACTTTCCTAGTTACACCTAGCATAGTACATAAATATGTTATTTCTGTCGTGACTATTTTTTTCTCTCTGCTGAAGACAGTATCCATGTCTGACACTGATAGCATAGAGTTGTGAACAATGCTCTTTAAGTGTTCATTATCACGCGCTGCTTTTACTTTATCTCCGTCTCAAAATGGGACGCAGTTGGGTTTTTTAAAGCCCCACCCTCACTGTCATCAGGGGCCCTAAATATAACCTAATAGTTATACTGGATTTTTGAGACTTGCGCCCTGACGTTTCTTATCCGAATGATGGCAGTTTGTATTACCGGGTATTTGTCGTGTCGGTCCTGGTGGAGTTGGACGTCGGTCAGTGCTTGCATTTCAGTATAGGTACCATTTGACAAGCGACATCGTCAACACAAAATTTTTGTGTAAAGATAATTGTGATCGATGAGACTTAACTGAAAAGCCAAGAAGGTTCATGTGTCAGTTTACTGAAAATCCTAAACGACTCATTTGTTACCTTATTAAAAACCCTAGAAGACTCATGTGATAACTTACTGAAAACTCTAGAAAACTCATGTGTCAACTTACTGAAAACCCTAGAAGACTTATGTGTTAACTAACTGAAAACCCTAGAAGACTCATGTGTCAACTTACTGAAAACCCTAGAAGACTCATGTGTCAACTTACTGAAAACCCTACAAGACATGTGTCAACTAACTGAAAACTCTACAAGACCCATGTGTTAACTAACTGAAAACTCTACAAGACCCATGTGTCAGCTTACAGAAAACTCTAGAAGACTCATTTATTGACTTACAGAAATACATAGAGAGCTTGTGTGTTAACTTACTGAAAACTCAAGAAGACGCATTTGTTAATTTACTACAAACCCTAGAAGACGCATGTATTAACTTACCTAAAACCCTAGTATACTCATTTATTACCTTACTGAAATACCTAGCAGACCCATGGGTTAACTTACTGAAAACCTTAGAATACTCATGTGTTAACTGACTCAAAACGCTAGAAGGCTTATGTGTTAACTTACTCCTAATTTTCTCCTATAGTCAAACATTGTAAAGGTTTCTCTCTAACAGAGCATTTTCTCTATTTTGTACTTTATAAAACATCAAGATTATCAGATTTGCCTACCTACTCTATTTCTAACAAGTTATCTTGTCCAAGAGTTCAAGTGATTTTTTTGCTTTTGTGTTCCTTGTTTGCGAGGGATTCAGAACCATCTGTGCTAACAACTGGTTCCGCATCACAATTGTAAAGTCTTCTTCAACGTGTCAATTTCGACAGCTGCTTTTCCGTGAAGTAATCGTTGGTCGAGAAAACCTGTTATTAAAGTGCTAAAGTGCATTTCCTTCTCGCCAGCCTAGCTGAGTTATGTCTGTTATTTACGTCACTAAGACAAAAAAAGATCTTCAGATAAATTCTTAGGTTGAAGCCTTGTCTCGCGTTTGTGTAAAGTGTTCTTCAAGGTTAGGCCCAGTAGACACATATTAAAGTGCGTTTCAAAAGTCGCGTCATAAACAAACGGATCAACACGAATTTTTCGCATGTGACCTTACATAATCTATGTCCTTATTATTTTATTGCGCAAGTGCTGCTGTTTTCCTAAAGCGGCGAATTTCTTCTATATTTCTTTCACTAATAATTTGTGGTCCCCTAAAAATAGAATATGAAGTAAATATGCAGATTGTTTGAAAATCAGTTTACATGTATAGCAAGGCTTATGGATTATTTTGAAAGCTATACAGCATACAATAAAATATTCACAACTCGCGGGAGGCTAATTCTAGAAATTACCATATGAGAGTGAAACCCTTATAAAAAAATATGCAATCTGATGTTTTGAAAAGTTCAGGTTACCGAGTTGACTGTAAACATGATGCTTGTTGGCTTGAATCGGTGTCGTCTATTGATATACCGCACATAAGGTAACATACAAGTTAGATTTTTGCTTACATTAACCAGAACTTCTTACAAGGACATTCTTATTAAGAGGCTGGATACCAAGTTTCAACAACATTCATCGAACGGTCGCTAAGCTACATAAATTTAAAGTTGGGCATAACTTCTGCAATGGACTATAGAAAACTAATTTCGGTAGCGACACCTTGTTGTCAGTTACAGACTTGAGTTACTTGTTATTCCCGTTCTCTTGTTGTTAAGTGCGGCAGGACGTGCTGGTTGTTCGGCCACTTTTAGACTTTGGTCTTTTGGCAGCTAGCCTCTCCAGCACTTGAACTCCGACTTGAGACACCAGCACCTTTTTAGTTGACTTTTACAGCAAACTTGTTTGGAAGCAGCTGCTCTATTATCCCCGCCCCCGCCCCGCCCCCCCCCCCCCATCGAGGGTTTCCGTTTCCCATGTTTGGCACATCTTGTTTAGACTGTTCCGTGGTGTCAATTCTAACCGTGTTCCACTGTGTGATAGTCTTCTTCTTCTTCTTGTTCACCGGTTGTAAACTCAGACAGAAAGCTCCGGCTGCTCACCCACGTCTGGACTTTAGTCTACCTCTAGATTCTAGAACCTGAGTGTTGTGTGTAGATCCGTTCTACAGATCTGGCTTATTGTATGTAGACTGTTGGTTCCTTGACTCTCAAGCAGAATGTAAAGGCCGTTTAGGAACGAGTGAACAGTGCGGAAAAGCAGATAGAACAATACGGTTTGAGTTGTTGGCGCTGCGAGGAGTTACAAGGGTATTTGGCCGACTCTCAACACTGAGAGAAAGTATGAGACAGATAAACAATCAGACAGTTACTGGTGCCATCAGAATTGGAACTATTCGCTTTGCTGATGAAGATAGGGACAAAGCATTTATGGGAGTGTCACGAGTGCTGTGATGTCGATTATTAATTCAACATTTAACATTCAAGCACTTTGACTGAAGGATGAAACCAGCTAGTGGACTCTAACAGCATGCTTCTTGGGGAGCGCGAATGCGTCAATTTCCCCCCCCCCCCCCCCACTTCCCCCCTTTCTCTCTCTCTCTCTCTCTCTCTCTCTCTCTCTCTCTCTCTCTCTCTCTCTCTCTCTCTCTCTCTCTCTCTCTCTCTCTCTCTCTCTCTTCCCACGGTGGGCCCCGGAACCCAAAGTCAAAACCTGAAAATTAATTTCGCTTGATTTTTCAGTTTGCTTCAATGTACATTTCGATAGTAATATAGACAACCGCTTGCCAACCTGAAGATCCTGGGTTTAAATCCGCATCATCCTAATGTGGGTTCCCGGGACCTATTATAGGAAAACAAGAATAGACCCACTGCCCAACCAAAAGCATGTTTGTTGTAAGAGTCGACTAATTGTGAGCTTTCTTCAAAGTCGAAGTGCATCTGCCTGACAGGCAACGAACCAGCAGTCTGCACACAAATGAGACAAACCTGCTAAACGGATGCAGACGCAACACTCAGGTTCTGGAACAGGACTGCAAAGCAGAAGTGGATAGACAACCAGAACTTTCCGCCAGAGTTTACAGCTGGGGAAAGCGAAGAAGAAGGATAAATTTGCATCAAAGCGTATTTATTTATTTCAAAATTGACATGGCTTCGTGGTCGACTCAGCCTTATACGGGTACCAGGAGGTAACTGTCATGGGAAGTAAACGTTGCCGGCGTGATGTTGAACACAACTTCCGCTGTGCTAAATAGTCTATTTACTATGGTGTTGTGATTCAGAAAATGGCGCGTAGCCTATCGTCGCAATATTGGTGGTGCCCTTATGTGACTGATTAATATTGATCGCGTGTGCAACTGCTGATCTGTTGGTAACTTCTGCTACCGTCTATGATAAACTGTATTTCTAATGTCAGCCTGTTTGTGTTAGCACTTCTGATGGCTACCGTATGATTTTAATGCGTGTTTATCCCAGTACATATGCTGAGACAGCAGTCTTTCAGTCTTTCCAAAACGGACTGTGACGAACATTCTGTGTGTTTTTCGTTGGCACAAGAGCGCAGCAACTATGAGGTGACCCGTTTACCATGAAGCTTAAACTAAGATTACCAAGATTACAAAGTCTATAACAGTCTATATAGCCCTATGTGTCATTATATATTAATCCAGTTTCGTCCTTTTTAGGATGCAATTTTGTGTTTTTTGAAACCCCACCCTGGCTGTTGCCAGGGGCCGCAATATAGGCAGGCCATAAATATGGCCAATTATCTGAACTCGGTTTCTGGGACCTCTCCACGGCGATCCTCATCCGCAAGGTGGCACATTGTGTCATCGGTGTTTATCGCTTGTGTGATGTCCTGGTGGGGTAGAAAGTCAGTCAGTCAGTCAGTTCTGTGGCACTACCTACAAGGCGTGGAAACGAGTCCTTCACTTTTTCTATAATTTCCAGCATCTTGGGTTTTCTAATCCTGCTGTAACAAGGTTTATATAACGAACGAACGAACTTTATTTTCAGTGTCAGAAATTAGACACGCAGGCCTGTCTTACATACAGCCCTTTCAAACACCGGTCTTTCACACAGCAGTGCGATATCTATTGTAATTATCAAGAAAACACACGAAGGCATGGGTGTAAAAATGCATGCACACACCAGCGTGCACGCACACACATGCACCTGCACGCCCACCCACTCACAAAAATATGCACATTTGCACAACCACATACATACACACCACCTACACATAAATACACATACAAACGCACACACATTCCGCACACACATAAACATAGATACACACATGCACACGTGGACACACACACATAAACACAGACAAACACAGTCACACAAACACACACAGATACACAGAGACACACACACACACGTAGACACACTTACACACAAACCCGCAGACACACATACACAGACGCACGCACACACACGCAAGCAGACACACACGCACAAACATACATAGACGTAGACACACACAAACACACACAGATACACACAGAAACACACACACCCAGGCACAACCCACAGTCACACACGCAGACACACACGAGACATACAAACACATATACCCGCAGACACATACACGCGCAGACTCACACGCAGACACACACCCACGGTGTAATATATCTGTAACATCAGACGGTGGTTTTGCAACTTTTAATCTCATTGAATATTGAATGTTGTATTAAGAATCGACACCACAGAACTCAGAAAGCTCCTACAAGTGCTTCGACCCCATCTTCAGCAGCGAGAGATGAACTCCAGTTTCGATGCAACCAGTAACTTTCTGATTGTATGTCCGTCTCGCCTTTCCCTTTTAAAAACTCATTATACGACCGAAGTGAAATGTGCCACTCATAGAAAAGTCAGTAGCGAATGAAGTACAAGCAAACGGTTCTATGGATTTAAGCACTGCAATGTGTGAAACAAATAAATAAATTCAAAACATTTAATCGTTTGCCCATATAAGCTGCACATTGCTAGACTAACCCCCCCCCCCCCCCCCCCCTCCCCCGCCCGGTGGTTTTCTCTCTCTCTCTCTCTCTCTCTCTCTCTCTCGGCTGTGTATGAGTGTGTGTCTGTGTGTGTGTGAGTGAGTGTATTTGTGTGTGACAATTCTCGCACAATTGCTTACATTTTCCCATGAAACTAAAATAATGTTAAACGAACAGTAAAAACAAGTGGAGTTAATTTAATTACAAATTCCATATAACGAAACAAAATTAATTACACACACAAAAAAGAGAAAAGCCACCGATAAAATGTCGAGAAAGAGAGAGAGAGAGGGAGAGAGAGAGAGAGAGAGAGAGAGAGAGAGAGAGAGGGGGAGAGGGAGAGAGAAAGAGAGAGAGACAAAAATTATAGTAAAAACACTTGAAAAATAAAATTGAGAAAAATACCCACAAAAAGCAAGCCTTGTGACAATAACAGGAAGCGTTAAAAATTGTGAACACGAGAAATAAACAATAATGTGTCGAAAAAAAAAATGGAACATATCTTTTATGCTACACAACAAAATATAAGAGAATTTGAATCCCTTATAACACCAATCCATAAAATGGCCACTTGGCAGCATTCCACACAATAGAGAAAGTTCCCAGCTTCTGTGTGATCATCAGGACATCCATGTGAATTGGCTGCTGCAAAAAATCCAGGAATTTGACTGGAAAATCTCCCACTAGGTGGCGTTTTCCCTCCTCCATTTCAGTCCAACCCAGAGACTGCAAAAGTTTTCTTTCTATTTGTCTCGAGTCTTTGTCTACACAGAATCGACTATAATGATGTTAATTTTTTCGATATAATTCTGGAAGTCTGGAATTCTCATACGGGTGTTTCTTTTTTTTTTTAAAATCTATTTCCTGTGTATGTTTATTTTTAGGCTGAAAAATGTTTGTCTTGAATGTAATTCTTTGTGTAAGACCCTGCCATGTGGGGTTGGAAATTGAGTATCTAGTGTGCTGTCGATCTTTTCTGATACAGGTGTTTTCCATGCCATGTTGCCAAACTTTCTAGCATATTTGTATCTTGGTCTTTCTCTCTCTCTCTCTCTCTCTCTCTCTCTCCTCTCTCTCTCTCTTCT
>CAJHNH020000104.1:72500-102500 GCA_905116865.2 Candidula unifasciata
CATATACTCACACACTCATACATGCACACATATACTCACACACTCATACATGCATACATATACTCACACACTCATACATGCATACATATACTCACACACTCATACATGCATACATATACTCACACACTCATAAATGCATACATATACTCACACACTCATACATGCATACATATAGTCACACACTCATACATGCATACATATACTCACACACTCATACATGCATACATATACTCACACACTCATACATGCATACATATACTCACACTCTCATACATGCATACATATACTCACACACTCATACATGCATACATATACTCACACACTCATACATGCATACATATACTCACACACTCATACATGCATACATATACTCACACACTCATACATGCATACATATACTCACACACTCATACATGCATACATATACTCACACACTCATACATGCATACATATACTTACACACTCATACATGCATACATATACTCACACACTCATACATGCATACATATACTCACACACTCATACATGCATACATATACTAACACACTCATACATGCATACATATACTCACAGACTCATACATTCACTATAATGAAAAAACATACATGCACTCATGCTCATACAGACACATACAAGCACACACACTCATGCGTACAGATACATGCACTTGGACTCGTATATACACACTCACACACCCACACACACACCCTCACTTACATTAAAACACACACCCTCACTTACATTAAAACACACACACCCTCACTTACAGTAAAACACACACACCCTCACTTACATTAAAACACACACACACGCACAATCACTCCACAAGACAAGCAGTGTAAAATTGGAATCATGAGGGGGAAAAAGAGGGTTAGGGATAACACACTTTGTTGAAAAAAAAAAAAAAAGAATAGGCTTGGAAAATAACAACTGTGCTACACAATAAAACATAAAAGTAAAAGAGTTCAAGCTTCTTTTTCAACGCCTTTAGGCGATATGGTAATATATGGCTAGGCTTATATCTTTGTAGACTAACTGGCACAAGATGGCTGATGTGGCCAGCATCAACAAAAAGATGTAACATGATTTAAATCCCTTATAACAGGAATCCAGAAAATGCTCACTAAACATTCCACGCAACAGCACATCTTCACGGCTAATGCAGGGACATCCTCGTGAATTGGCTGCAATAATAAGTGGAGACACTTGACTGGAAATCCTCCCATTAGCTGGCGTTTTCCTACCTCCACCTCATTTCACCCCAAAGGCTGAACAGGGCTCTCTCTCCATCTTGCCTGAGCTTCCGTCTCCACAAAATGAACCATGATTATGTTAATTTCTTCGAAACATAATTCTAACAGGGCCAGGATTCTCATCTAAGTTCTTTCTTCTGGTGTATGTGTTTTGACAATTAGGTATGTCTATAGTTGTGGGTTTTTCTTCTTCTTTTTTTTTTTTTTTAAATGTAACTTTAGTAGACTTGTTTGTCCACATCTTTTTATCTAAGTATGTTGTTTCATTGCTTATACTCTTCCATGCAGGTTGCTCATATGAATATTGTGTTTCATTTGCCCCTCTTTCACTCCCACATTACCACTGTCTCTTCTTACTACTGTGTTCCTTTGTTTTTACTATGTGACTACACACTCTTTCCCTCCCACATTGCCAATGTCTCTACTTACTACAATGTTCTTTTTGCCACTATATGACCAAACATATAAATGTCTCATTCCTCGATGAAGGTAATCGATTCTCTTAGTAAGGTAATTTATTCAACAACATTCTGATTAAAGTTTCAGTAATCAGATGAGTGACTGTCCATGATACACTTCCGTGTTTCAAATGTTAGATTTGTCGACCCACAACAACAGGGCGTTTGTGGAACGGACACATGGAGAACGACTAAGGCAATTATTGATAAATTACATTCATTAGCTGGTGCCTGCTCAGAGTAGAGGAAACTAAATGGTATGATAAAATCACTAATTCAGAGCTTTGGCAGAGAACTAAACAAGTTCAACTGCACCAAGAGGCGAAGAAAAGACGCTGGCGTTGTATAGGAAAGCCTGAGAAAAATATTACTGGAATGCCTTTGCACTGGAATACACAGGGCCATAGAAATAAAGGAAGAACCCCCCCCCCCCCCCCCCCACCCCCCCCCCCCCCCAAAGAAAAAGAAGGGAACTAGAGAGTGAAGTTAACCTTCTTCAGGTGACTGTCAGTGATGCACTTCCGTATATCAGGTAACCAAAAACAACTAGGCCTGGTTTCTTCCTCTTCTTCTTCTTCTTCTTAGCGATCACCGAATGTAAACTAGACGGAGAAATTCTGGTTTTTCATTCGTATTCTAACCTTGGTCTTGTACCAGAGCTTCAGTTTTGTTGAGACATCAGTTTTACAGATCTCGCTTTTCTATGCAGACTGTTGGTTTCCCTCGCCTCTCGGGTAAATGAACTCCGGCTTCGAAGGAACAACACGAATGCAAGTACGACTGGCTTGCTCTGCACAGTTTGGTGGACTATTGTTGCATAAAAAGGAAGATACATTTAGGGCCTTGTGGGACAGCGTGTACAATTCGGAGTAGCAAATGGATCGCAACAGTCTGGTGAGAGAGATGCAGCTGGGAGTGATGAGAGGATTTGAACGATACCGAACGCTCAGAGGAAAGGCAAGACGGACGTACATCAGAATGCTACTGGCATCATTGGCATTGAAACTCCTCAATGGCTGCTGAAGACGTGGACGTGTCTCAAGTGCTGTGATGCCAGTTCTTGCATCACCTCAGCTCAACTGATATGACATTGTTGAATGAAAAGAAACTTAGGAATGAGGTCCGCATCGGGTGTATAACCTCGAGAAGTGAAATACAGAGGCACGTCGTGACAATAGAAAGTCTGGACGGCAACAGAGAGACAGTGAGACCAAAACAGAGAATGCTATGAACACTTGTGTATTATAGCTGAAGGACAGAATCAGTCATGTTGAATGTTGAATTAAAAATCGACATCACAGCACTCGGGGCACTCTCATAAGCGCTGCGTCCTCATCTTCAGCTTCAGGCGAAGAGTTGAAATTCTGATTGTACCAATAACTGATTTTATATCCGTCTCGCCTTTTCCCTGAGTGTTGAGCGTGGGCCAGATCACCCTGTAACTCCTTGCACTGCCATTCTTCTTAGACCGTCATGATCCATCTGTGCCTCGGCACTGTTCACTCGCACCCAAAGGGCCCTCACAACATCCAGCTTGTCACCAGAATCAGTCAGTCAGGTTTGTCCTTTACATAATGTTGCTCTCTTCAAGGTACGCCTGAAGGTTTGTCTTTATCTAGCCTGGTCTCCAGCCCAATGTGCTTTCAAGCCAATGCATCTTTAATGTCGTTTATCCACATTCGCGGAGGTCTGCATCTGCCTCGTCTTCGGGACGATACACCCTGCATCCTAGTTCTCTCCGGTGCAACACTTCACTCGACAAAAGGACACATCTGCATAAAAAATTTAAAAAAAAAACGAGACAGAACGCTGCGGTAAGACAGGACTACGACGATTAAAAAGGGCTAGACAGTATAAACAATAGACTGTATTAACCCTAATGTGTCAGCCTTTCTTAGAATAATAGAAAGACCAGACAGACGGAATAATTTACGTGGAATGCTTAAAAAATTAATATCCTCAACAATAGCTTTTTATAAAATATCAGATGACAGAAGGAAGTAAAAAGATCAAGCACCGGCGGGTTAACACAGAGATGCATAGGATGAACCGAGTCAGTTGGAGAAAAAGATAAAGCGACGTGTCGGTGAGACAGAAATTTAAAAATAGGGAAAGGGAACAAGATAAAAGAATATGAAGTACAGAAATAAAAGCAAGTAGAAATAGAAGGAAAAGAAAATTAGTAAAATGAGGAATACTGAAATAAGGTGTGATTGATTCAAAAAATAAATAAATAGCCGGGTGAAAAATATCAGGAAGAAGAAAAATGAACGAGACGGACAAAGAAGAGTAGTAGACGAGCTAGTTCGCTGGTATCTATATTGTTATATTTAATACCATTATCATCATCATCATCATGTAGCAGGTCCTTTGCAGACCGTCGCTCTCATCACAGTCTGCCTGAAAGAAACTCGGTCTCTCGCCAGTTCTACCGCCTCATGTACTTTCATACTCAAGGAGTCACTTATATCCTGTGCCCATCTTCGTGTCGGTCGGCTTCTGCCCCTCCTTCCTGGTACCATGCCTTCTGCTATAATTTGTTTTGCAATCCGTCGTGGTGCTTCATATGACCAAAATAGTTCCGAGACGGAATGCTGTTTATTAGCCAATCTTCCTTGAAGTTAAGATCTTTCAAGATGTCAGTATGTCTCTTCTTCTTTGTCCAAGACATTCTGAGAATCTTTCTATAGCATTTCAGCTCAAAAGCCAATATTCTCTTTCTTAAGGACAGAGAGATAGTCCACTACTCACATCCGTATGTTGCCACAGGAAAAATTCATGCTCTCAAAATTCTAATTTCGATCTCCTTGCTGGTGCTTAATTCAGTAAATATGTATATCCTGTCGTTTTTTCTGTCTGTGTTATTACCTGTACTTCTTCATTGTTCCTTACTGCAGGGGGACTGCGAGGTCTCGAGGCATGGTGTCCGCCTTGAGTGCTAGAGGTTCCTGGTTCAATTCCTGGTGTGATGAGGTGCTTTGCATGGTCCTCACGATTACATTGTGGCAAGCAGAAAGTCCGTGCAACAAGGGACAGCACGAGATACTTGTGATTAGTCGAGGAAGCTAGGGAAAGCCCGAGCTAGCCTCGTGGTCAGTCGATCATGAGAAGTCAGAGAAGACGGTTGTAGTAATTGAAGATGCCGTTTTTATGTCGCGCGAATGGTTAGTGTTGGAATATGTCGCGAGTGATAAAGTGCGAATAATGTTTGAACATGTGAAATAAACGGACCAGAATAAACTGACAGAATGTACCAAGAAGCTGAGCGGCGTTTGTGTTGTCAACCCTAGACGTTAAAGCAGTGCAAGTTTTGTAGCAGTAAACATCCAGAGAGTGAGCCGTGGCGAAAGCCAATATGGTGTAAACCACGCTTCATTCCAAGTGAAGCAACGAATCATTACACCTGGTAAGAGCTAGGATTTTTTCATGTGGACTTGGACTTCTAGTAATTCCCCCTGGTCTCTGGGTAGTCAGATCTAACGCCCGGGTGCATTATTGAGCACTTAAACAAATCCATTGGCAGTTGGAAATCGAAAAGTGTAGCCTATCTACTCTGCCCGGGCAAAATCAGGAGTTTAAAATCTTCCCAAAGTATTTCAGAATCCTTGCCGGTGCTACAGAGCCTGTGCACTGTGCTGAGCTTTTTCGGACCCAGACTTGAGTAAGAAGAAGAACGGAGCACTTATGGGTTACTTCCCGTGTGCCATGATGTTGATCTGTTGTTCAATCAATCCTTACTGCAGTCGTCAATGGTTGCAGCCTGGAGAGACGATTCCCGCGATATCCCCGCCAGTGTGTGCTGAGTGATTGCAGGTGCATAACCCAGCGAGACCAGACAGGCTCGTGGCGCGGACAGTGGACTGAGTCATTGCAAAACTCTCCTGTCTGTGCAGTTACCTTTAAAAATGTCCCAGGGTATGCAGATGTTGTTGGCAATGAAAGAGCTGATAGACTAGCAGATTGCGTATTAATTGCAGACGGCTGGTCCATAGATCACGCATTGTCAAGTGCCCTTCATGAGATAGGACTTTCTAAGGATTTTGGAAGCAACGTGTCCACATCACTGCTAATAATACGAGAATTGGGAGTAAAGATCGGCACAGCCAAGCATGAGAAGCGCACCGGAAGCACATGGAGTCCTTGTCAACCAGCATAGGACTGGCACTACTAAACTCGCGACGCGGATGAATTTGTTTAAGGGGTAATCTGGGCACATATAGATGTGTCCGGAATTTTGTGAAGATAATCCAACACTTCAGTCATAACTTATAACGATGAACAATGATAACAAAAGGCAATATCAACCCGAGCCGTTATATCTCAGTCTATTTTAAATCTTTCGAAGATTACACAGCCATCCCATTGTCTCAATGTTATCAGTCTCAGTTTCTTTTATAGAAATTAGATATGACAACAACAATACAAACACAACTTAGAGCACCACTAAAAGAGAGAAATCCTCATTACAAATTTTCGAAAACAGAGTAATACGATAAATCTTTGGACCCATCAAAGATGCAAACAGCGGGGAATGGTGAGCGAGAAGTAACAACGAAATTCATAATCGGTTCAAATCACCATAGATCACTGGCTTCATGAGATCTTATTGACCGAAATGGCTTGGGCACATAGAGAGATTGTCAAATGACAGAGGCAAAAAATGTATACATAAGGAAGCTAAAAGGTCGTAGACCACGAGGCAGACGAAGAAGACGATGGAGAGATAACGTCCAGACAAACCTGCATATACTTGGTGTCACCAACTGGAAAGAGAAGGACAATCAGAGAGATGATTGGAGGCGGGTGATATCTGACACAATGAACCTCAAGGGCTCGAAACACAGAAGAAGAACAACAATAAAAATGTCAGTTCAAATCAAAGGGCATTGTGAATACCTTTACAACAGCATCAAGGGCATGAATATGTGTCACAGTGGCGAAGTTGACAGCGTGTTTGCCTGTCTGCCTGTGGTTTTTTTATTCCTCCCCAAAAAATGGAGGAATTTGTTTTGTTTTGTTTTTTGTTTTGTTTGTTAAATCGGGGCTATTTTGTCGATTAGTCTTTAACTAAATAACCCTGAAATTGCATTAAAATAGAGACAAAATATATATGGCAACGCGAATTGGTCCGAGACATGCTGAGGCAAGCCAGGGGCGATAGACTAGACTCTATAAACCATATAAAAAAATTGCATAGGGTAAAACAGAATAGATTATTCATTTGAAAACCCAAGGGGACGTATTAAAGACGGAACAGAGTAATATAGATTGCGTGTGAATAGTCTTCCGTCTTCTGTTTTCTGTTTCTTCACATCCCTTTTTTAGCACTTTTCGTCTCTGGTGAGATATAAGGGTTTCCTTTTTGCTTTTCTGGTCGTCCTGTCAACGGACACATGGTGCTGTTGTAAAGTTTCTCTGATGCTTTCTTTCCATCTTGTTCTTGATTGTAATGTGGGATATTTTCACCCTGATTGAGAAGGTTGTGGGAAATGCCCCAGGGGCACCATAAAACCGAGAGAAGCCAGTTACTCAGATAAAAAGAGGTTCTCAAGGGAGGGAACGACCACGTGTTACCACGTGGAACCCAAGGAGAACGGCCACGTGGAACCCAAGGAGAACGACCACGTGTCGCCACATGGAATCAACACTGGTTATAAGTTCAGACCACAGTCTGATCAGACAGTATGTGTTGAGCTTTGGAACGAGAGGGCATGTGTGTGATCCAGTGTGAATGAGGACGTGAAAAGGATTGCTTCAAGATGACGACTAGACTACAATATCCATCAAAGTAAAGTCCACCCAACTTAGTTGCGGGAAACCCCATGCAGTGACCACAGTCATCCATGCGGAGATATTGAAGTGAAGACGGAGAACTCCAGAGTGTGAATGCGTCAGGATTCAATGTATTGGTGTCTGAACGATGTGGTGCTCGAATGCTTTTGAATAGAACATGGACTGGACAGATTGTGTTAAGTGCTTAAATATTAATAAACAGTCATGTATCATGGAGGCGGTGTCTACTCGTAACATATATGTCATTATAGAGTGCCAGTCATATCATCATCCATTAGACTACAAACCCCTAGACAACAGCCAAGAATAGAGCAGACGATTATCGCATTGGTCTATCTTGCGCTCTGCGCCCTTTTTCGGTTTTAATGTATGCCTGTACGGTATGGCGTCATAAAGCATTTTCTCTAAGTGGGAAAACCATGTGATTTGTTGTCTTTTGCACCTCCTGCATGAAGCCCTAGGTAAAGCTAAAAGTCACAGATTGAAAAGATAACGGTCTTGGATGACGCAGCCTGAAGACTTAATTAGACATGCGTACAAGTTTAATAACTGTGGACCAGGAGAGGAGTGGGTCAGCGTGTCCGAGCAAGTTTCAGACGTGTAGGGTTCTAGTCACTTTATGCCGTGAGTGCAGGGACTGGTCAGCTAGTCCTGCAGAATCAGAAGTTCAAAACATGGTTAACGAGAAATCCCTCGAAGATGATGTAATTATCTATATAGATAGCTCTGTGTTAGATTGGACAAAGTGCATGAAGGGTTTATAGCAAAAGTGAATGGATGTCGCTTAGCGCAACAAAGCCTGGCATATGATATCACAACGTCTAGTTTCAGAATAGAGGTGAAGGCAGTCACTGCTGTCTTCCGCTGGCTTGTGAATCAGCTGTACAAATATCACGTTATTATAGCTGACTCCAAGAGCATGTCGAGAAATGTGGAGACAGGCATGCTCCATGCAAAGTGGCAAGCACAGCTTCAAAGGCCCCTAGAGATTTGCGCCTTTGCATATTTTGTCAAGGTATTGCTGTTATGTTGTAAAACGAGCAGGCAGACAGACCGGCCGGTTCTGCACCACTTGGACTGTGAATTGATGTATGACAAGCTAAATGTTGTGAGGGTCCTTTGGAAGCGAGTAAACACTTCCGAGGCAAAAATAAATCAGTACTGTCTGAGGAGAACGGCGCTACGGGGAGTTACCAGTGGATCTGACAGACGTTTAACACTCTGTTACTGGTTCCTTCGGAAAAGAACTCTTGGCTTGCTGCTGAAGATTGAGCGCTTATAGGAATGCCCTGAGTGCTATGATGTCGATTCCTAATACAACATTTAACATTTGTGGTTTTTTACGTGTAATTTATAACTTGTCTTGTGTAGACGTTGTCTATTAATGACCTCGTTCCTGATTGCATGACAACTTGTGACTTCCCTAGGGCTTCACAGACATCTCATTTCCATGGTGATGCATTTTCTTTTCTGGTTTGCTGTGATTGGCTGTCTGGCACTGGTAGCATGGAGGGGGAAAGTGGCTATGTCTGGCAGTGGTAGCACAGAGGGGGAAAGTGGCTATGTCTGGCACTGGTAGCATAGAGGGGAAAAGTGGCCATATCTGGCACTGGTAGCACAGAGGGGGGAAAGTGGCCATGTCTGGCGCTGGTAGCATAGAGGGGGAAAGTGGCTATGTCTGGCACTGGTAGCATAGAGGGGAAAAGTGGCTATGTCTGGCACTGGTAGCATAGAGGGGAAAAGTGGCCATATCTGGCACTGGTAGCACAGAGGGGGAAAGTGGCTATGTCTGGCAGTGGTAGCACAGAGGGGGAAAGTGGCTATGCCTGGCACTGGTAGCATAGAGGGGGAAAGTGGCTATGTCTGGCACTGGTAGCATAAAGGGGGAAAGTGGCTTTACTGTGTGTGAGATGTTTCTTTGTTGTGATCTGGTTTGTTTGATGTGAGAGGGGTGTGAACGTGTGGATTGGGGGGGGGGGGGGGGGGGGGGGGGGGGGGGGATGGGCTAACTGCCCCAGTACACCTTCTAGATTTTGTTAAAAATCACACACTGACAATTCTTCTTAGTCCATTTCATGTGGCATTGTCCATCATTATGTCAATATCCTTCTGTCTTGGTTCTGTCACATGTCAAGTGACGTTGTCAATCATCATGTCAACATCCTTCTGTCTTGTTTCTGTCACATGTCATGTCGCGTTGTCAATCATCATGTCAACATTCTTCTGTCTTGTTTCTGTCACATGTCGTGTGGCGTTTTCAATCATCATGTCAACATTCTTCTGTCTTGTTTCTGTCACATGTCATGTCGCGTTGTCAATCATCATGTCAACCTTCTTTTCTTGTTTATGTCACATGCCATGTGACGTTGTCAATACTCATGTCAAAATTCTTTTCTTGATTTTGTCACATGTCATGTGACGTTGTCAAGCCTCATGTCAACATTCTTCTGTCTTGTTTCTGTCACATGTCAGATGGCGTTGTCAATCATCATGTCAACATCCTTCTGTGTTGTTTCTGTTAGATGTCATGTGGCGCTGTCAATCATCATTTCAACATCCTTCTGTCTTGTTTCTATCACATGTCATGTGACGTTGTCAGTTATCATGTCAACATCTTTCTGTCTTGTTTCTGTCACATGTCATGTGACGTTGTCAATCATCATGTCAACATCCTTCTGTCTTGTTTCTGTCACATGTCATGTGACGTTGTCAATCATCATGTCAACATCTTTCTGTCTTGTTTCTGTCACATGTCATGTGACGTTGTCAATCATCATGTCAACATCCTTCTGTCTTTTTCTGTCACATGTCATGTGACGTTGTCAATCATCATGTCAACATTCTTCTGTCTTGTTTCTGTCACATGTCATGTGACGTTGTCAATCATCATGTCAACATCTTTCTGTCTTGTTTCTGTCACATGTCATGTGGCGTTGTCAATCTTCATGTCAACATCTTTGTTTCTTGTTTCTGTCACATGTCATGTGACGTTGTCAATCATTATGTCAACATTCTTCTGTCTTGTTTCTATCACATGTCATGTGACGTTGTCAGTTATCATGTCAACATCCTTCTGTCTTGTTTCTATCACATGTCATGTGGCGTTGTCAATCATCATGTCAACTTTCTTCTGTCTTGTTTCTATCACATGTCATGTGACGTTGTCAATCATCATGTTATCATCCTTCTGTCTTGTTTCTGTCACATGTCATGTGGCGTTGTCAACCATCATGTCAACATTCTTCTGTCTTGTTTCTGTCACATCTCATGTAGCGTTTTCAATCCTCATGTCAACATTCTTCTGTCTTGTTTCTGTCACATGTCATGTGGCGTTGTCAACCATCATGTCAACATTCTTCTTTCTTGTTTCTGTCACATGTCATGTAGCGTTTTCAATCATCATGTCAACATTCTTCTGTCTTGTTTCTGTCACATGTCATGTGGCGTTGTCAACCATCATGTCAACATTCTTCTTTCTTGTTTCTGTCACATGTCATGTAGCGTTTTCAATCATCATGTCAACATTCTTCTGTCTTGTTTCTGTCAGTCACTCCTGATACATATGTTCTTCGAATATTTCTCAACATATCCCCATTAGGTCCACTTCGGGTACTCATCCCGACCAGTTGTCCCATTAACCCGATGTATTATAGATTCCCCTTTTCATAACGTGCTAAAACAAAAGTGAATTATTGTCTGTTTTCGATGCTGGTGAGCCGTTCTCTGTGTCACATAATTTAATTTACGACAGCTCTTGACAGTTCTTCTGTCTGTGGCGTTCTTGTCTTTCATCGATAAAACCACATTTCCTCAGATCGACTGACAGTCCATTATTCACTTCCTTGCATCTGGATTGGCTATATTCAACCCAAAGGAACTTTTTAAATTTTTTTTTTTTAATTTTTTAAATTTCAGTAGACAAAGATAGATTCAGAAGAAACAGTTTTCGTCTTTCATAATGTAGAATTTGCTTCAGCAATTTTACATTTACATTCAACTTGATTAAATGGTTTATGGGTTATTGTTTATGCAACGTATCAACATCATAGCACAAGGGTAGTAACCCATAAGCTCTCCGTTCTACTTCTAACTCAAACCATAGTCTGAAAAATCGCAGTGCTGTGTACGAACGCCCTAACACCAGCGAGGATCCTGAAATATTTTGGGTAGATGTTTAACTCTAATGTATGCCCAGACAGCGACTTTAGGCTACTCTTTTCAATTTCAAACTGCCAAGAGATTATTTTACGTGCTCAACAATACACACTGGCGTCAGATCTTACTATTTAGAGACCAGGGGAAATTACTATAAATCTACGTGAAAAAATCCCTGCCTTTACCGGGGTTTGAACCCGGGACCTCCAGCACTCGAAACGGACGCCAGGCATCAGGACGTGTTCCAAATACATCATCTAACTGCGGTTGCCAGGATCTTCTTCTTATTGACCATGTTGTGTGCGTTGGTAGACATGTCTCACCCAGATCTTTCGGTCTCGTGTACTTTCAAACAGCTCTGACACTGATGATATTAATCTTGATGTCGGACTTCCTCTTTCCCCCCTCTAACTTTCCAACTGCCACGATGAACTCCAGTGGTTTCCCTTTTATGACATGACAGAATGGACAAAGTCTCCTTCCGATGTGGACAATGAGTGTCAGGATACCACACTAATGAAATGCATCGACATGCTTCAGACCTTTCCTATTTACTTTGGTGTTGCATTGTGGAGCATGTTTGTTTTCTCTTTAATTGTTTAGCGCTATTTTTGCACTGGCCAGGCTAGCTTTTTTTTTTTTTTCACGTTCTGTTGCAGTTTTTTATATATTGATTACTATTTGGTCTTACAAACTACCTGTAGAACTTATGGTGTCATGTCGATTCATTATTTGTCAAAACACAATATCATCCCCCTATGGGACGCAATGTTTTGTTATTTGAAAGCCCCACCTTAGCTTTTGCCGGGGACCCTAAATATAGCCGGGTCTTAAATATGGACCATCTGAACGGGCTTTCTGGGATCACTCCACTGATGATCCTTATTCGCATGGTGGCGCTTTGTATCACCGATTATTTATCGCTGTGTGTGATGTCCTGTTGGGGTACAACTTACCTACCTACCTACCTACCTACCTACCTACCTACCTACCTACCTACCTACCTACCTACCTACCTACCTACCTACCTACCTACCATGTTTGTTGTTTATTCTTCCGTACCAATGTGGGATGCAGTTTTGTTGTTGTTTTAAAGCCCTGCTCTCTCACTCTGCCGTCAGGGGCCCTAAAATAACCCAACCTATGGGTTGAACGTGGTTTCTGAGACCTGTCACTGGATAATCCTAATCCTAATGGTGGCACTTTGTGTCACCAGGTGTTTATTGCTGGGCATGATGTCCGGTTTGGGTTAAACGTCAGTCAGTCAAACAATTATTGTTAGTTTTAAAATAGTTAATAAGTACAGTTGTGACGAATATCTAAGCTTCCGAGATTTCTTTTTGTCAACTACAAGGGAATATTCTACGGTAACAAGGAGATAGCGAATGTTAGAGATATTTGTGTGGCTTTGGGGTTTAGAATTCTAAAAAAATCCGGTTCATAACCTATAATAATAAGATTCGATTTACTGAAGGGCTTTTGAAATAGATCTTTAAAAAAAAAAAAAAAAAACCTCTTGTGGCTTTAGACAAAGTATGGTAGTTGCACTGTGGGGAAATAACTTGTCTCACTAGGTAAAAAAACAGGTAATGAGTATACTTTACAGACAAAGAATGTCTGAAAGTATCTACAATGAACGACACAAATGGTTTTTGATACTCTGCAGACAACGAGTGTCTGAAAATATATACAATGAACGACACAAATGGTTTTTGATACTCTGCAGACAACGACTGTCTGAAAGTCTTCTTCTGCCTTTCTATCCCCCAATGGAGCATAGGCCCTCAACCAACTCACGCCAAGTCGTTTTATCCTTCGCCATTGCATGGAGCTCTCCCCATGTCCTCCCAGTCTTTCTAACCTCGTTCTCCAGCTCTCTTCTCCATGTGTTTTTTGGCCTTTCTTTATTCCTATGCCCCTGTGGGTTCCAATGCAAAGACATTCTAGTTATGCTGTTCTCCTGTTTTCTCAGTGTGTGCCCTATCCAACACCAGCGTCTTTTCCTTACTTCCTGATCCACTGGAGCCTGTTTAGTTCTCTCCCAAAGTTCTACATTAGTTATTCTATCATACCATTTTATTCCCTCTATTCTGCGCAGGCACCAGTTAATGAATGTCTGTAATTTATTAGTAATTGCCTTGGTTGTTCTCCATGTTTCCGCCCCATACAATAGTACTGATTTGACATTAGAATTAAAATTTTTTTAGTTTAGTATTTCTTTTAATTTCTTTTGACCTCCACAAATTCCCTAGTGCTATGAAAGCCCCTCTTGCCTTTTGTATTCTTATTTTAATATCTCTATCAGTTCCTCCATCTTTATCTACATTACTGCCTAAATAGGTGTACGACTCCACGTCTTGGAGTGGGGTGCCATTAAGAGAAACCACATTACTATTTGCCTGATTTATTCTCATTATCTTTGTCTTTCCTTTATGGATTTTCAGACCAAGCTGCTTTGATCTCGCATTAAGTATATTTAATTTATCTTGCATCTGATTCCGTGAATGGGACAGAAGAGCAATATCATCAGCGAAGTCCAGATCATCAAGCTGTTTTGTAGGGGTCCACTGAATTCCATTCTTGGTGTTAGCAGTTACTGTTTTCATAGTCCAGTCTATAGCCAGTAAAAATAAGAGAGGCGACAAAGACATCCCTGTCGCACACCTGTTTTTATTTCAAATGCATCTGTTAGCTTTGCCTCATGAAGAACTCGACATTTCATGTCTTTATATGTTGCCTTTACTAAGCTGATAATTTTCTGTGGGATTCCATAGTGCCCCATCAATTTCCAGAGAGATTCCCTATCTATGATGTCAAATGCTTTTTCATAGTCTATAAATCCAATGTAAAGTGGTGAGTTCAGTTCAATGCTTTGCTCTATTATAATACGTAATGTGGCTATCTGATCAGTACAGGATCTGTTTGACCGAAAACCTGCCTGCTCATCTCTTAGCATTTTATCAATAGCATCTTTTAATCTTTCCAAAATAATTCTACTTAATATTTTTCCAGGAACTGACAGCAACATAATTCCTCTATAGTTTTCACACTCCTGTAGATCACCTTTTTTGTGCAGTTTCACAAGATATCTTTCTCTCCAGTCTGCTGGTATTTCTTCGGTCTCCCAGACTTTACTGAATAATCTATGTAGCAATTCTGTTGATGTGTTTATGTTGGTCCTGATGGCTTCAGCTGGAATACCGTCTGGGCCTGTCGCCTTTCCTTCCTTGAGAAGATTTATAGCTTTCCTAATTTCCTCTTTGGATGGTATCTCACAGTTGATATCCAGTTCCATTTCTAAAGGCTGGATATCTGGGGGAACCTCTGGACCTGGTCTATTTAGAAGCATTTCAAAATATTCAACCCATCTGTCCATTTGATCTTTAGTGTTAGTAAGTACCTTTCCTTGACTATTTTTGATTGATCCAGTTGGCTGACTATATTTACCTACTAATTTTCTTGTGTTACTGTAAAGTTCTCTGAGGTTTCCTTTTGCTGCTGCTGTCTCTGCTTCTTGTGCTAGATCATTTAGATATTTCACTTTATCTGCCCTTATATGCCTCCTAACTTCCTTGTTGGCTTCTGTGTATTTCTCCTGAGCTCTAGCTTTAGCAGCTCTAGTTTTGCTATTGTTTAATTCTGCCTTTTTACTTTTCCTATCTTCAATCAGTTTAATGGTTTCTGGTGTTATCCATGCTTTATGTTTCCTTTCTTTCTTGCCAAGAACTTCTACGCAAGATTCATTCCAGATTCCTTTGATCTGATCCCAGCAGATTTCTGTGTTGACATCTTCAGCTAACTGCTGCAACACCTGGTACCTATTAGAGACCGAAACTGAGAACTGTTCCTTAATTTCTTTATCTCTGAGAAAGCCTACATTATATTGGTTTCTATGATTATAAGATGTTATATATCTTTTTAGTTTCAACTTGATTTTACTTACCACCAGGAAATGGTCAGTAAATACATCGGCACCTCTGAAAGCCCTACCATCGTAAAGGGATGATCTAAACTTTTTGTTAATACATATGTGGTCAATTTGATTAGTTGTCTTATGGTCTGGTGATTCCCATGTTGCCTTGTGTATACTTTTATGGGAAAAAATACTTCCACCAATAACATACTGGTTACCTGCACAAAAATTTGTGAACAATTCTCCATTTTCATTCATTACTCCTAGACCATGTCTCCCCATAATTTCTTCATAACCTGTGTTGTCTGATCCTATCTTAGCATTCAAGTCACCCATCAAAATTTTTAAGTTGCCCTTTCTTTCATTATTTATAATATTTTGAAGCTGCATGTAAAATTCTTCCTTAACAGATGCATCTTTATCATTTGTTGGTGCATAACACTGTATTACCGAGATGTTCACCTTCTGTTTAACTGTTCTAAAAGATGCTCTTATTATTCTGGGACTCACAGCTTCCCATTCTATTAGTGCCCTGTCTGCTTCTTTTGATAGCATCAGGGCCACTCCCTCACTGTGCGGCGAATTTTCCTCTGTGTGTCCTGAGAACAAAATAGTTTCTCCTGAATTTAGAATACTTTTCCCTGCCCCAGTCCATCTAGTTTCACATAACCCTAAAATACTAATTCTATAATGTTTCATTTCCTTTGCTACTTCCATTGTTCTCCCTATATCATAGAGAGTTCTAACATTCCAGGTGCCAATTTTGGAGGTTTTCCTAGCTGAGAGGAGGTACGTCAACGATCCGGACTCCTTACGGCTTTCTCCACACCGTGTCATACTTCTTCTATTTGAAGAGCCTTCCCTCATCTTGGTTGGCTGGATTTTATTTGCTTCTCTTTTTGACTTATCCATGGTTGGTTGGTTTTTGTGGCTATGGTTTTTACAGGATGAGGTAGCCAACCTCAAGCCCAACCCTACCCTTAGTCGCCTCTTACGACATGCCTGTTAGGGTGCAGTGTCACTATTCTTTGCTTCCCGTGAGGGCCCCGGTGACACACGGGCGAGTGTCTGAAAGTATCTACAATGAACGACACAAGTGGTTTTTGATTGAGGCCCAAGTGGTTTGTGTTGAGAACTGCAGATTCCGAAAATAGTGAATAGCATTTTGCCACAGTAGCGATGCCTCATGAGAATAATTTCTTATGCCACTACTTATCCGTTGCAACTGCTGTTCCAATCGGGATAAACCGCATTTATAAAGCCATGCTGCTTGTGTTGGCACCTGTGATGACTGCCTCATGCATTTAGTGCGTGTGTATGCAGTACTGCATGTGTCAGTATGTTTAAAAAAGACAGTGATGAAAAATATGTTTGGTTTTTCCTGCTGCAGAAACAGTCTCTGCTGCCTCTTGCTGGCTTGAGAATCAGTTGTACACACACGCCGTGATTGTAACCGACTCACAGAGCATGTTGAGAAAGGTGGAGACAGGCATGCTTCTTGCAGAATGGCAAGCATCAATTCAGAGGTACAAGGTAGTTAGCCTCTTTTAGATATTTTCTCCTGGTCATGCTGGTGTGTTAAAAACGAGCAGCAGATAGACTGGCCATTTCTGCATCACTTGGTGGCTATCTGCTGTATAACAGTCTAGATGTTGTGATAGCTCTAAGAGATCATAACTGTTTGAGAATGGCGCTGCGGGAAGTTAACAGGGATCTAACCGACGCTCAACACTAAATGTTAAGGCCAGACTGATATACAATCACACAGTTACTGGTACCATAGGAATTGGATCTCTAAGCTTGCTGCTTAAGATAGGGACGGTGCGCTTATGGGAGTGTGCCGAGTGCTGTCATGGCGATTTTTAATTCATAATTTAACATTCCAACTAGTGAGGAGCCAACAAAAACATAGCCAAGAAACATAACTAACTACAACAACTATTTTTTTCGTGGAAACACTATATTTTTTACCCCTATATATAATTAGGATTTGCTCCATAGAGAATCAGTTAATACTCATTTGAAAAGTCGAATGGACGTCACCTATTGTAACAAGCCTTGCATATAATATCACAACGTCTAGTTTGAGAATGGAGGTAGAGGCAGTCTCTGTTGTCTTCCGCTGACTTGAGAATCAGCTGTAAACACATGCTTTGATTGTAACTGACTCACAGACCATGCTGAGAAAGGTGAAAACAGGCATGCTTCGAGCAGAGTGGCAAGCATCACTTCAGAGTTCGCGGGTAGTTAGCACCCTCTAGATATTTTCTCCAGGTGATGCCTGTGTGTTGAGAAATGAGCAGGCAGATAGACTGGCTGGCTCTGCACCACTTCGTGGTCAATTGATGTATGACCAGTTATATATAGTGGGGCCCTTTGGGAGCGAGTGATCAGTGCAGAGGCGCATTATAAATCATTACTTGTCTGATGAGAATGGCGCTGCGAGTAGTTACCACCGAATCTGGTCGAGGCTGAACTCTCAGGGGAAGGATGAGACTTATATACAATCAGACGGTTACTGATACCATTGAAATTGGAACTCTTCGCCTGCTGCTGAAGATGGGGACTGGGCACTTGTGTGAGTGCCCCGATTGCTGTGATAACGATTCCTAATACAACATTCATCATTGATAAAATGACGATGTGTAAGAATAGCTAAACAAGGAATTAGAAGTGAACCTGGCATGGACGGAGAGTTATGGGAGGAAAAGAACGACGTGTTTATAACCAGTATACTACAAGCACGGTTAACATCTACGCCTGAAGACCTATGCTACGGGAGATAGACCATGTATGGATGTGCCCACGACCGGCTCCACTGGCGGGACAAAGCTGCTGACGTCACCCGGTCTGACTAACAATGCCTTAGCGCAACGGTTCTCAAACAACGGAAAAAAAAAAAACTTTTTTCGACAGTGGCGAGGGAAGACAAATTACATTTTAACTTTTAAGTATCTACACGCCTTTTAAAAAATAATTTCACAATTTTTCAGCCGACTTTTCTTGATTATTGCCTCGGCACCCCTGGCATACGCTCATGGCACACCCAGGATGCACCGGCACCCAGTTCAAGAACCGCTGCGTTCATGCATTGTTAGCCCTACCCGATGACGTCAGCAGCACGTCCGTCAGCTGGAGCCGGTCGTGGATATGACATGTCTTCTATGATGTCGATTATTAATTCAGCAAGAGTGATCGAAAACTCGTGAAAAGAATATGCAGCTTTCATCTTGTAACTAATTTTAATTGTTGTACTGCTACCTTTCTGTAAATAATTACTATCACATTGCATGCTTCTCATTTGTTTCATTAGATCAGTTTTTTACCCTTTTGATTGTCTTAGATAAAAACAAAAACAGAACCGCATACGTTCACTTTTTTATGTGCTGAAGGATTCATTTCCCGGTCATGATTTCCTCCTTTGACAAGGTCACAGATGTGCCCTAGGTCAGCACACCCTGGCAGATATAATTAACTACAAAGCTATTGCTAACACCTCGTTGCGAAATAATAATAATAAAAATAAAAATTCACGTGAACCTTGTAGAAAAGCAATAGAAATGTACAAAGTGTAATTAATCACCATTTGTAAACATCATCATCAGCATGTGCCTTACCAACAGGCGTAGGCGCTCATGCATCTCCACAGATCACGATCCCTGGTTGTCTGGAAGAGCTCTCTTAATGATATCCTTCAATGTAGTCGTTTCAGCCCATCCAGCATAATTTCTCTTAGTCTGTCTCTATCCCTCTTTACATTGATCTTTCCAGTTGTAACGATGTTTTCCAATGTCTCTCTTCTCATTACGTGGTTTTAAAAAAAACAGTGCTTGTCGGCATCTTTTCTTGTATATGGAGAGCTTCTTTCATTGGCTTTTTTTTAAAAACAATCGTTGTTAGTTACTCTGTCCGTCCAAGGTATTCGTAACATTCGTCTCAAGAAACCTCACCTCATTGGCTTCCAAATTGTTCTTAATTTGTTCATTGACATTCCAAAATTCGCGGTCATACAACATAAAAGTTTCTATGCAACATTCTAGCATCCTCTTCCTGACTTTGTAAATATGCGCCAAATAAGATCAAATGTCAGAAACAATGATAATACGAGAGCACATACTGTCAAATATTTTGATGTTACTCGCGACGTACTGTCTAAAACAGTGAAATTATATGTGCCATATTGTCAATACCTTGATCTTACACGGAACGTACTGTCGAAAACAAAGATATTACATAGGCCATATTGGCAATACCTTGATCTTGCACGTGACGTACTGTCGAAAACAGTGATATTACATAGGCAATATTGTCAATACCTTGATCTTGCACATGACGTATTGTGTAAAACAATGATATTATATGTGCCATATTGTCAATACATTGATCTTAAGAGAGACGTACTGTCGAAAACAGTGATATTATATGAGCCATATTGTCAGTACCTTAATCTTACACGTGACGTACTGTTGACAACATTTATATTAGGTGTGCCAAATTGTCAATATCTAGATCTTACACGTGACATACTGTCGAAAACAATATTACATGTGCCAAATTGTCAATATCATGATCTTACACAGTGATATTATATGTACCATATTGTCAGCACCTTGATCTTCCACGCGACGTACTGTCAAAAACCATGATATTACATTGCCATATTGTATGTACCTTGATCTTACACGCGACGTACTGTCGAAAAACAGTGATATTATATGTGCCATATTGTCTGTACCTTGATCTTACACGTGACGTACTGTCTAAAACAGTGATATTACGTGTGCCATATTCTCAATACCTTGATCTAACAGGCGACGTACTGTCGAAAACAGTGATATTATATGAGCCATATTGTCAGTACCTTGATCCTACAGCTGACGTACTGTTGACAACATTTATATTAGGTGTGCCAAATTGTCATTTTCTTGATCTTACACGTGACGTACTGTTGAAAACAGTGATATTATAGTTGCCATATTTTTGATATCTTGATGTTACACTCGACGTACTGTCGAAAACAGTGATAATACATGTGCCAAGTGTCAATACCTTGATCTTACACGAGAAACTGTCAAAAATTACATACGATGTTTTGGTCAAATCAATTGATAATGCACACTGTTTGTCAAATACAGTGTTAATAAACGTGCGTGATGTCAAAAACAATGTGAATAAATGAGCCATGTTGTCAAATTCAATGTTAATAAACGTGCTATGTAACATACAGAGTTGATAAATAAACGTGGCATGTTGTCAAATATAATGCTGATTAACGTGACACTTGTCAGATGCAGTGTTTAAACACGTGATGTATTGTCGAAATCAGAGTTCATAGCATGTTGAATGCAGTGCTAATAAACGTGGCCTGTAGTCAAACAGTCTGATTAAATGTGACATGTAGTCATAAACAGTGCTAATAAACATGACGTGTTGTTAAATACAGTGTAAATAAACGTGATATGTTGTTAAGTACAGCCTTAATAAACGTAAAATGTTGTCAAAAACAAAACAAAAATATTTTGACCCGAATTAGCACAGTATGCCTCTGGAACAGGTTAATTTAGTTTCTATTTTTTTTTTTTTTTTAATTCTTAACAGGAAACCTTTAACTCAAAACGATTTAGAATTCGATCGCCGTGTCGGAACGGATTATATTTGAATTCCGAGGTATGACTGTTTTATAACAAATTGAATAATCATCATCACTTTATTCTTCTACTATCGTGAGGCGAACAGTTGGCGGTAAATCGCTGGAAAGATGGCACAGTGCTTTATTAATATCCTACCACAAACAGGGAAAATCCAATGGTCACGGGACACTTTTTCAGGGGGTGGTAGATAGACTGCATGCAGTCGTGGGACTTAGGCTGTACTCTCTCGTGGGACATAGGTGGGTTGGGATTAGGGCCAGTTCTAGATGTTTTGGGGTCGTTAAAAGCATCCGAAAACGGGGAACCCAGTCTTGCCACCCTCTAGAATGTTGGACTGTCCTCTGACGTCATCTGGGGTAGGATATTAATAAAGTAACGATGGCACTGACCACTATCATTGCGCGTTAACTGTCAGTCCCAAAGGACCATACATCTTGGCCCCTGGTGTTGTTACAGTGTCCATGAGTTACTAAGGTATATCAATAGTTGCTTGTGACAGCTCTTTTTGTCAAACACTTCTTTCGGTAATAAAATATATTGTAAAAAATGCTTTTCTATCCTTTGTGAAATGCTGGTTTTTTTTTCCAGACTTGGGCTGTTTTATTTTTTTTACTTCTTTGATACTTATTCGAAATTTTGCCCCGCCTTGCCATTGTTGGGGGGGGGGGTGGGGGGGGGGGGGGGGGGGGGGGGGGGGGGGGGGTGGGGGGGGGGGTGTGGAGTGAGGGGGGGGGGTGGGCGGGGGGGGGGGGGGGTGGGGGGGGGGGGTGGGGGGGGGGGGGTGGGGGGGGGGGGGGGGGGGTGGGGGGGGGGGGGGGGGGGGGGGGGGGGAGGGGGGGGGGGGGGGGGGTGGGGGGGGTGGGGGTGGGGGGGGGGGGGGGGGGGGGGGGGGGGGGGGGGCGGGGGGGGGGGGAGGGGGGGGGGGGGGGGGGGGGGGGGGGGGGGGGGGGGGGGGGGTGGGGGGGGGGGGGGGGGGGGGGGGGGGGGGGGGGGGGTGGGGGGGGGCGGGGGGGGGGGGGGGGGGGGGGGGGGGGGGGGGGGGGGGGGGGGGTGGGGGGGGGGGGAGGGGGAGATCGTTACATTCAGCCAGCATTCCCGAAGTAGGAGCTTTGAGAGATAAGTGTGGCTATGTTATGTGCGCTATTTAGAATGATTTGTCATTTGCACGCTATCAAAGGCCCGTATAGACATTTAAACACTGTCACTACTTTAATAATAAGCTCCATAATAAGCATCAATGGAACTGTACGCCTAGGCTCGTTAAAAAACCATCAATGGAACTGTACGCCTAGGCTCGTTAAAAAAACCTCAATGGAACTGTACGTCTAGGCTCGTTAAAAACCATCAATAGAACTGTACGTCTAGGCTCGTTAAAAAACTATCAATGGAACTGTACGTCTAGGCTCGTTAAAAAACCATCAATGGAACTGTACGTCTAGGCTCGTTAAAAAGCCATCAAAAGCAACTGTACGTCTAGGCTCGTTAAAAAACCATCAATGGAACTGTACGTATAGGCTCGTTAAAAAACCATCAAAAGAAACTCTACGTCTAGTCTCGTTAAAAAACCATCAATGGAACTGTACGTCTAGGCTCGTTAAAAAACCATCAATGGAACTTTACGTCTAGGCTCGTTAAAAAACCATCAATGGAACTGTACGTCTAGGCTCGTTAAAAAACCATCAATGGAACTGTACGCCTAGGCTCGTTAAAAAACCTTCAAAAGAAACTGTACGTCTAGGCTCGTTAAAAAACCATCAAAAGAAACTCTACGTCTAGGCTCGTTAAAAAACCATCAATGGAACTGTACGTCTAGGCTCGTAAAAAAACCATCAAAAGAAACTGTACTACAGAAATAAGAAAAGAGGATAGCCATATCAATACAAAGAATAAACAGCAGTAACAGTCTGTGGTTAAGCGCCAGCAAGAAAATCAAAGTTAAGATTTTGAGAGCAAGCATATTCCTCGTTGCAACATACAGATGTAAGTCGTGGACTATCTCCCATTCCTTGAAGAAGAAAATGTGGGCTTTTGAACTGAAATGCTATAGAAAGATTCTCAGAACACCTAAGACAATAAAGAAATACATTCTAAAAGATCTGAACGTCAAGGAAGATTGGCAAATAAACAGCATCTTGTCTCGGAAGCTGAAATATTTTCATCATATCAAGCGCAATGGCGGATTGGATTAAAGAAAAGGTAAAGGTGTGGTGCCAGCAAGGAAGGGACAGGGACCGACCAACACCATAATGGGCTCAAGATAAAAGTCACTCCTTGAATATGAAAGTATATGAGGCAGGAGAGCTGGCAAAATGCTAAGTTTCTTTCATGCAGGCCGTGACGGAAGCGACGTTCTGCTAAGGACCTGTGACATGATGATGGTGATAAGCCCTATTGATGAGACAGATTTAGGAGGATCAGTGTTTATCACGCGCACGAGGTTGTGTTTATAATGTGAAACTAATGTGAATAAGACTAAATATGAAACTGAGCCGGGATGTTCAATGTCTATATTAATAAACTTTTTTTCAAAGTCGGAGAACGGATGCAAAAAGACTGATTTGTGGCTATCAGAAGGATGGCAGATGAATATGGTGTTGAATTTGATAAACATAGATCCTCATAATCATATCTTCCTAGTTTAACTGACTCACGAGGACTTTTCAGAGTTTCATACAGAATTAACGTTCACCTTTGCCGGTTGGTGTTTAAAATTTATGTCTAGCCCTCGATGCCCAATACGCCTAATGGCGTGGAAAAGGGTCCTTTACTTGTTACGTCCTTGTCTGAATGCTGCAATAGAAATGGCGCAACTTTTGCTAACTAAACAAAACTGACTTGACATCTATCGTCGCCTGACATGGCGCCGTTACATTTTTTGCTAGATCATAGACCAATGGCGCTCATTTGCATGGCATGCTTTGTTACTTGAATGACGTTCTTGTTTGGGCAATATTAAAATATGTCTGATTTTTTCATTATCGGACTGTGTGAGTACTTGGTACCAATTTTCGGGTACGATCACCTAGGAGCCAATGCCAATTTTTCCGCAGGAAAAAATTGTGGGGAAAAAACCTAATCCAATACAAAACAAAACAAGTAAGTTTTTTTTTCCCTCTTCTTCTGCTTCTTCCTCTGTCTTTCTATCCCCCAATGAAGCATAGGTCGTCAACCAACTCACACCAAGTCGTTATATCCTTCGCCATTACATGGAGCTCTCCCCATGTCCTCCCCATCTTTCTAACTTCATTCTCCAGCTCTCTTCTCCATGTGTTTTTTGTTGATGTTGGCCTTCCTTTATTCCTATGTCCCTGTTGGTTCCAATGCAAAGATATTCTGGTTATGCTGCTCTCCTGTTTTCTCAATGTGTGTCCAATCCAGCGCCAGCGTCTTCTCCTCACCTCTTGTTCCACTGGAGCCTGTTTAGTTCTCCCCCAAAGCTCTACATTAGTTATTCTATCACACCATTTAATTCCCTCTATAAGTTTTATTTAAGTCAATATTTTGTTTCGGATTTAGCTAAGATGATCGGTGCTTAGTTCACGAGAGTTGTGAATTTCATTAGCAACAGATCCCATAACAAAAACCAAAAATAATTTGTTTACAGAAAGCGAATCTCATAAGAACGGTTGTTGTGGCCGATATTGAGCTACCAGTGCCAAACACAGACCCCTACTACAATTAATGAGCGGAAGATCGTAACAGAGATGAAAGGTCTAAGGAGAGCTGTCTGTGTGACAAATTGAGATAAAATCAGGAATATAGAAATTCGAAGAATACTAGGACTAAAATCGGTCATACAATTCATTAGAGAATAAAAAATGAGATGGTTTGGCCACCTGACAAGAATTTCATGATACCAACTGCCACAGAGAGCCACCCTTAAGAAGAAAAAAAAGGAGCGAAAGGAAGACCATGAAGCAGATGGAGCGACGCCATCTGGAGCAATCTAGCAGAAAGGAACACCAACTTGTACAATACATTGGGAAAATCGCACAAACGACCCTTACATCTCCCCCGAGCACCTCGCTAAGGTGATCAAATAGCAGAATAAGAAGAAGAAGAAGAAGAAGAAGAAGCAGCAGCAGCAGCAGCAGCAGCAGCAGCAGCAGCAGCAGAACACGAGCCAAGAATCACAAGAAGAAAGGAACTGGAATGGGAAGTAACGGGACTGGAGAAACGAAAATTTCCAGCGAAACTCTAAACAGAACTTTGATGAGAAAAGCACAAAGTAATAGACTGAAAATCCATCCATGATAGCAAATTGATTGCGCAGGACTGAACGAAAGCGAAATATAAGATTTTGCAGCACTTTGCAACATATAATGGCACACAAGGACAAAATGAGAAGTTTTACTGCAGAGTCACACAACATATACTAGTACAGAAAAATTGAATTGTATCCACTAAAATACACAAATGCCATTGTCGGTAAAAGTGACGTTAGTCTCCACACGGCCCGCCCATATACAGACTAGCTCACCTCTGATTAGTAGTTCCTGAACTCCGTGATTTTCCCACACTGTTACGGGGGTGTTCCGCAATACCATTGATATCGCGTGTTGTATGTTCAAGCACGCCAGCGCTTTAAACGATCCAAAAACATAGACCAGCTGGACTTAACATCCCCCCCTCCCCTGGAGTGCTGCAACCTGTGTCACAGGCACTCTATCTCGGAATGAAAACGTAAATCAAGACACCATAGAAAGCAAACACAGAGCGGGACACACCCGTAACCTTCAGGAAAGTCCACCAGCCCAAAAAACTTGTGAATGTAAAATGATCTACTTTGTCTAGGGAGATTAACGTCAACCTAACTCCTTTTGTCTTCTCCAGACGGTTTATTTCACTCTAGAGTTCACAGTATTCAGTTTCATATGTGGGCATAGTGAGTGAAGTAGTAGTAAAGTACATTTCTTCCATACCAGTGGGTCATTATGCCTCCGGTGTTAAAATTCAGATTGAATCAACAATTTATCATTATGTTGGTGATGTGGTCAGCATAACACAGGTCTCATTTCTTTCCTCTCGCGCACTCTTGGACTCATTTCAAGCTGGGTCGACCATCAAGCAAATGTCCATTGTAAAAAAAAAAAACCTAATCAACCCTTGAAGACTGGTTTTAGGTTATTGATCACGCCACTGATTTAATAATAAACATAGACATTTTACATAATATAATGAAACTAGAGCTCTGTTAGTCTGGATATTTTTTAACTGATTAACTTGATCCGAAGTATGTCAGCATAGTTTAGTTCAGGGTTTCCCAAACTTGTTTAGCCCACTGCCCCCTTTTCATTTACAAAAAAAAAAAAAAAATTCTTCCAGGGTCTCCTCTATCTGGAAATATCGTGGTTCTGCAACGTCCTGTAAAGGATACGCAACTAAGCTAACTAAGATAATAATAATAATAATAACATTAATAATCATTTACAACTCATAGGCGCTGGATCTTCCACATTCACCCTTCCCTTTGCAACCCTGGAATATTATTCAGTGGCTAATTCATTCCTACCCCTCCCCCAACATCCCCCCTCCCCCAACATCTCCCCCCCTCTTGTTTTCCTTTCCTTTTCAGCGCTTCTGTCTCCTAGTCACTTGCACTTTTTTGTCTTTGATGCTTTCATCCCTTTGAGAGCTTTAAAGAGAAAAATTGTAACCTGACCACAGCCTTGGTTGTACTGCAACCCCACGCCGTTGTCACATCTCACGCTTTTAATTTATAGTTTTTATCTGATTTGTTATTTCTCCGCTAGCTTTCTGACACTACATTCGTGTTAACGTGGCGTTCTTTGGTATTGGATTACGGGGCTGCTTGGTCTCGAGGCATGGTGTCCGCCTCAAGTGCTAGAGGTTTCGGGTTCGGGCTGGGATTTTTTCATGTGGACTTCGACAAATAGCACCCCCCCCCCACCCCCGGTCTCTGAGTAGTGAGATCGGTCGCCCGTGTACAGTGGTGTTGTGTTGCGCATGAAAAAATACCGTGGCAGTTGGAAATCGAAACGAGTAACCTAACGACGCTACACGGGAAAAATTTGGAGTTAAAAATCTACCCAAAGTATTTCAGGATCCTTGCCGGTGCTACAGAGCCTGTTCCATGTGTTGAGCTTCTTCGGACTCAGACTTGAGAGCTGAAGAACGGAGCACTTTTGGGTTACTACCCGTGTGCCGTGATGTTGATCCATTGTTCAAAACCTCAAACCTGGTATTTTTTTTTTTTTCCATTTGAATGTATTTCTTGTTGATTCTATTCTGCACACGTGTGTGTTGTCTCTCTGTGTGTGAGTGTGTCAGAGAGAGAGAGAGAGAGAGAGAGAGAGATAGAGAGAGAGAGAGAGAGAGAGAGAGAGAGAAAGAGAGAGAGAGAGAGAGAGTGAGAGTGAGAGAGAAAAGATTTCTTTGATATATTTTCCCAAAGTGAATTAACTTTTTTCTTTCTTCTGCGAATGCTCTTAAAAATAAGATTGGCAGGATCTATTGTGGTTTTATAGCTGGGTTGCGATATTTGCGCTTTTCAACAGAACACATCCGAGTCCTGCAAACCAGTATTTAGTCGGATTTTATAATCTGCTAGTTGAGGTGGCGTCGCCTCTGTGGCTAAGTCGATGCGAACGCTTCGTAATGCCAGGATGCCGAGTTCGATCCCTGCTGCGGGCCATGCGCCTTGCGTTGGTTTCGACAGTGGTATCAAGAAAGCCGACCGTCCAGAAAGCAATGGCAAACTACTCGACGTAAAATTGCCGAGAAAAACCACACAACAGCCAGGAGCTCTTGGGGTTGGTTCTACAACGTCCTGTAAAGGATTCGCAACTAACCAGTTGAGGAGGCAGATGGTTGACCCCCCCCCCCCCCCCCATCCCCCCAAACCTGCCCAGCACAGTTTCCCCTTTCAGACGTCCACACAATTTAGCCACATAAATCACATGAGAAAAATATGGATCCAAATCATGAGCGTTCTGATATAAAGTTTGTACTTTCTAACTCAGGGTTCTCAAACTTCCTAATACCGTGACCCTTCAATACAGTTCCTCATGTTATGGTGACCCCCAACCATAATTTATTTTGTTGCTACTTCATAACTTCAATGAATATGTGTTTTTTTCCGTTTGTCTTAGGCGACCCCTTGTGAAAGGGTCGTCCGACCCCCCCACCAAAAAAAGGGTAGCGACGCAAACGGTTGAGAACTGCTATTCTTACTGCAACCTTGTAATGAAATGGTCGGTCGTTTTGTTCTGTCCAGAAGGCTACCTAAAAATGTTACCCTACAATTCTGAGATTAAAGAATCTCTGTTCAAAACAGCAGACCAACGTGGTAGATTGCAAATACCCTGTTTAACCGCCAAAGAACGTATAATTAGAGCACCCGGAGGGACGACACCAGCCAGGTATCACCTGCAGTCGCATGTGGGTAAAAAACTAATGAAATATCTGCCCAGCAATTTCACGAAAGGAACAACGGGTTTGTGGACGTTCTTCCTAACTTAAGACAAACTGGTTAACAGCATTATTTGATGTCTTTAATAAGCATAGTCTGTTTTCCGCTGTTTTCTGACACTTACCAGTGCCTGTTTCGTCTACGGTTTCTAGAATGTATGAGAGTCTTATCGGTAGGCAGGCCAAACAATTTCTTGAGGCCTCAGAGATGTGGTTTTACAGAAGAATGCTTAGAATACTTTGGACAGCAAAGAAGAGCAACCAAGAGGTTTTGAAAGAGGCGGGAGCCCGAAGACAATTTATCACAGACATCAGAAGGAGACAGTCATCATTTTTCGGCTATGTAATGAGAAGAGGGAAAATGGAACATGTTGTGACCACTGGAAAGATCTGTGGAAGCAGGGATAGAGGCAGACAACGAGAGAAGATTCTTGACAGTCTTGTTGCATGGCATGGAGGTGTGTCGGCACACGAACTAATACATGTTGCAGAAGATTGCAGATTGTGGAGCGGTATTATCGCCCGCGCCAGTCCGCAAGGCACCTGATGATGATGATGATGATGATGATGATGATGATGTTGAGAGTCTTAAAAAAAATCCATTCTTTGTTTAAAATTCCTTAAGAATTTGTTTTGCACCACAGTTTAAAAAAAAAAAAAAAAGAAATTGGATCACCATTTTTATTTGTCAGTGAAAGCCGTTTTGAAGCAGAAGGATAAGCAACCGTGCAGCTATGGTACAGCGTTAAGCCATGGAACGCACTGTTACTGAGAAATTCGTCGCACAACATTCTAAACGGAGGTATTCTCATCAAAATGTATACGAAATTGTATAATCATCGGATGACTTTTGAAAGCTTTTAAAATAGATGTAAAGGTTTTTTCTGGGTGGGGGTGTATGTGTGTGTGTGTGTGTGTCCAAAACCCAGAGAAAAAAAAGATAATGTGCTTTGCTGTCACATTGACAGCCTATGTTTTTCTATTTCCTGTTCCATTTACTTGTCACCTCTGTTTTGTTTCTTTTCTATTAACTTCTCTCCTCCAGAATTTCTAAACACGTAAATGTGTGCTTGACTCAAAATATGATTTTTTGATTTTGCGAAAACCACACAATCTCACCGCACTTTCTTGGCTGAATCATTTATCTATCTATCTATCTATCTATCTATCTATCTATCTATCTATCTATCTATCTATCTATCTATCTATCTATCTATCTATCTATCTATCTATCTATCTATCTATCTATCTATCTATCTATCTATCTAATCTATCTATCTAATCTATCTATCTAATCTATCTATCTAATCTATCTATCTATCTATCTATCTATCTATCTATCTATC
>CAJHNH020000104.1:105000-152500 GCA_905116865.2 Candidula unifasciata
CCCGGTTTCGAACACTGGCCGTGGGCTGCAACGAGTCGCAGCTGGATTTGAAAGCGAGTCTCCTATCTACTGCGCTAACGCGGCTCCTTGTGTGTGTGTGTGTATATAAAATGCAGTAGTGCAGGTAGTGTTTAAGCAGTTCGTAATATGGTTTCTAGTTTAGACTCTCGGTCACTTAGAATAAATCCTAGAATTAGTTAATGTAACAATACGTCTGGCATCATATGTTCGATGAGTCACAGGAGCAGATAAGACCCTTTTCCTTTCTATTTTAGCCCACGTCATCTGATTATCTACACAGATGTTTCAGTGTTGAGAGATAGGAGAAGTGCTTTGGGGTTCGTAGCGAAAGCCAATGAAAAATCTTTAGTGCAAGACAGCCTAGCATATGACACTACAACATTTAGCATGAAAATGCAGCTCTCCGGTGGCTAGAGAACAAGATGTATACAAATATCGTAATTATAACAGGCTCTGAAAGCATGCTGAGAAAAGGTGAAGACGGTGACGCTTTGAGCAGAGTGGCAAGCTTCACTGGAAAGGTCACGGGTAGTGAGCATACTTTAGATCTTTTCTCCAGGCCATGCCGGTCAAGTGGGAAATGAACAGGTAGCCATATTAGCTGGATCCGCTCCATTGGGTGGTGAAGTGAATCATGACAAGGCAGATGTGGTCAAGGTCTTTTGGGCACAAGCAACGGAATCATTAGAGAAACAAGATTATTTTTGCCTGGAGAGAATAAGGCACCTAAGTGTAACCAGAGGGTCTGGCCTGCTCACTACACTCAGAGGAAAGGCAAGACGGACATATAACCAGATTGTGACCAGTAGCATCAGTACTGAAACTCTGCGCTGGCTGCTGAAGATGAGGACAGAGTACGCATGGGAAGGCCCCGAGTGCTGTGATGTCAATTCTTGATATAGCTTAACTCAGCTTCTTCTCTATTTTATCATATTAATCAGCTGATCCGGTAAAGCTACTGTGGAGGGCGGACAAGCCATAGACCATGCTGATATTCTGAATGCTCTGGAGAAGTAAGACGTTTGCGAAAACCAAATGATGACTGTGAATTTGCAACCATGACCAGACTGCAAGAACAACATGTTAAAATTGGTGTGGTCAGACAAGAGCACTACGCAGGAAGCCAAAGATGAATAAGAAATCAAAACATAACCTTTGCGTGAGCCGCTACACACTGCGGGATTTACTGAGGAGGGGATCCGAGCACTTATGGGCTGAATGGTTTGATGTGCAATGAGGATAATCGGTCGACTGACTGAATGACTAACTGACTGACTGAATGAATAACTGACTCACTAACTAAACTAACTAACTATCTATTTTATTCAGTAACTCAGACTTAGTTACACTGTACAGTTGAACTTTAAAGTGGTGACACTATTACACACACGCAATACTGGATAAGCGCAATAGGGAGTCGAGAAAACAGTACACATTGATACAATAGGCAAGGTCGTACCAGGAAATTGACGAACCTTTGACAGCGTTCAACCAAATAAAGAGACAGACTGTTAAATATTCATCGTTGCCTCTTTTAGTTGTAGAGTGAGCGCTTGATTGATTAAAGTATAATTGCTTGAAAATAATTTGATCTGATTAAAGTATAATTGCTTAAAAATAACTTGATCTGATTAGAGTATAATTGCTTGAAAATAACTTAATCTGATTAAAAAAATAATTGCTTGAAAATAACTTGTTCTGATTAAAGTATAATTGCTTGAAAATAACTTGTTCTGATTAAAGTATAATTGCTTGAAAATAACTTGATCTGATTAACGTATAATTGTTTGAAAATAACTTGTTCTGATTAACGTATAATTGTTTGAAAATAACTTGTTCTGATTAAAGTATAATTGCTTGAAAATAACTTGTTCTGTTTAAATATTTAGCCGTGACACTCAATTTAAAATCATCTCTATGTCTAGAAATTATGTACGAAAGAATGTGGCGAGGAAAGAAGCAAAACACTCACCTCATTTATATTCCAGATAGCAGTCGTTCCGTGCTTTCAGGTATCTTAACCCACCCCCCCCCCCCCCCGCTCTAACCCACACTCACACATCCTAGGGCTGCGTGGTCTTGAGGCATGGCTTCCGCCTAGAGTGCTGGAGGTCTCGAGTTCAGGCCCCTGTGAAGGCTAGGATTTTTTTCACGTGGACTTCTAGTAAGTTTTGCTGGTCTCTGGGTAGTAAGATCAGACGCCCGTGTGTGTTTTTTGCGCACGTAAAAATTCCCTTGGCAGTTGAAAATATAACAGATTAGCCTATAGCGCTGCCCGGGCAAAATTTGGAGTAAAAAATCTACTTCAAGTTTTTCAGAATTCTCGCCGGTACTACGGAGTTCATGCACTGCGCTGAGAAACATCAGACTTAAGCTTGAGTTAGAAGTAGAACAGAGCACTTATTGGTTACTACCCTTGTGCCATGATGTTGATACGTTTTATAAACTAAACTAACTCACACATCTCTTTTTTTTTTTCCAGGGTGCATGCTAAAGGCATATAAGCCTATGATCCCTAAATGCAAACATTAGCCTCGGCGCGGGGTTAAAGAATACACACAATAACAAAATTAAAAAAAAAAAAAAACCATTAAAAATAATCAGACAGGTGAAGATAATCGTTGCTATTTCCGGCGCACAAAAATTGATGACATCATCTGGCGGTAATAGATTTGTGGTCCCTGACGGCAAGGCTCTAAGCCGCAACGCTAAAACCTGTCGCCGTTTTATTTTGTATTTTTTGTTACCTTGTAATGAAAAATCTTCAGACGACGCCAAACCAAATTCTAGCATTAGGGATTAGAGCAGTGGTTTTCAACCAGTTTTAGGGTGGCACCCTCTTGATTATATGTCAAGATGACATACCCCCCTCCCTTCCCTCCCCCCTCCCCTCCCCCCAAGCCTTTCCGTAAGAAAAGTTAAAATATCCTTTTTTTACGTCTTTAGGAGTTTGGTCGTATAGGGTAATACCTATTTTTATAGACCAATCGGCACTCGGTGGTTTGTGTAGTCGAAATCCTGCTGGCCACTTTTACCTCCCATTACTTTATCTGGTACACATCAAAGCTGGATCGACCTGAAAGCCAATGTCATTTCTGAAGAACATCTCGTTCTGCCAAGACCATACCCCGAGAACCTTAAAAAAAAATGTTTGAAAATAGGCGGCATACAGCAAAGCCCATGCACTATTAACGAGAACTTGGAGAAAAAACATCCACTTAAATCTCAGTGTCAAATGGCAACCCGACCTAGACATTTGTGTTTTATGTCTAGTTTAACAAATATGTTATCAAATATTGACAGTCAGTGAAGGTTCATTTTTCACGCCTTTAGGCGTATAAGGCATACAGGGCTAGACCTAAATTTGTATAGACTAATCGGCACCAGATTGGTGATGTGGTCAGCTTCACGCCGGTGGCCTTTACTTCCCGGGACTGCACCAGGTACCCACTCAAGGCTGGGTCAATCTAAGAGTCAAGTTCAGTTTTGAAAAAAAAAAGTTGACTCCGCCAGGGAGCGCCACAGTGACTCCCTTATCAATAATTAACTGGAAACCAACATATTTCTGGGAAGTAAAGGCGGCCGGCTTGATGTTTACCACATCACGCACTAAGTGTCAATTGGTCTACACAATATAGGTCTATCGTATAAGCTAAATAAAGAAGAAGATCACATGTATGTTAGTTTTCCCTCATGGACCTCCAAACCTGTCTAGTGATTTCTTATTAGGAATATTTAATATATATATTTATTTTGTTCATCTGATTACGTGCTTGTGATAGAAGATTAATTTCGTCAGTAAAGTCCAGGTTATCAAGCTTCCTTTTAGGGATTTACTTAATTCCATTCTTGATAGTATCTGTTTTTTTTTTTAATTTTTTTTTTAACTGTGTTTTCGTAATTGAGGTTTTAACCTCACTGCCGTCATCTAACCGACGCTTAACACTCAAGGGAATGGCAAGACGGATTTACAATCAGACAGTTAGTGGTGCCATCAGACTCGGAACTCTTCGTTTGCTGCTGAAGATGGGGACAGGGCGCTTTTAGGGTTTCCGGAGTGCTATGTTTTCGATTCCTTATTCAAAATTTAACACTAAAGACAGCATGTAACGACATGAGGTGTCGAGTCCTTCGTGTTGGAAAAGTTACAAACTCGATACATGTATTATTCATGCTCCGCTTGCATACATCTGCATTCCTATAAGCGTTTAGTTCCCATCTTCATCAGCAAGCGAAAAACAATAATTCAGATGGTACAGGTAACTTTCTCATTGTATATTCGTCTTGCCTTTTCATTGAGTGTTGAATATCAAGAGGAGCGGCTGGCAGAACGGTTAGAACGTTAGGTTCGAATCCCCGGTAAGGCTTTGGATGTTTTTCTGGGGCAAAATAAAATCCTCACTTGTACAGTCGAAGCGACATCACTGATACTCAGGCTCAAAGACCCCACTGCCTGTACCGCAAAAGGAGTAAAAGAAAAGCAGTAATTGGCAGTCGAGCTTCGGCCAAATCCCTTGTTAACTCCATACAGCGCCATTCTCCTCAGACCGTAATACCTTTAAACTTCTGCACTGTTCACTAGCTCCCAAAGGGCCCTGGCAACATTTAGCCTGTCATACATGAGTTCACCAGCACGTGGTGCAGAACCGGCCAGCAGTCTAACTGCCTGCTCGTTTCCCAAAGTTTACCAAGTAAAAATTGTATGTGGGGTCATACGGCGCCTCGTCAGCCGCCACAGAGACTCGCTATAGATGCTGCCAAAGTCTTTCTCAGTCTACATATCCTATATAAAGCTGTGAGTTCAATTGCTTTTCTTTAATGAACGCAATATTATCATTACGTAGGCGATCATGATTCTTCGCAACTTGTAGTCTCTGACATCATACATTAGTTCAAGTGCTGACAGCCCTCCATGCTATGACAGAAAGCTGTCTAGAATTTAGTCGCATTGTTTTCATCTTTCCCACAATTATATCCAGTGGTGGCAACATGTTCCAGTATCCTTCTGGGGAAACACGTAACGTTAATCTCCCCAGGACCCACCCATATGCACACTAGCTCACTTCTGATTTTTGTTCCTGGGCCACGTGATCTTCGCGCAAGGTCATAGGGGTGTTCCACGATGCCGTTGATATCGTCTGTTGCATATTTCAGCACGCCAGCACTTTTAACACTCAAAAATCACGAAGAAACTGATCTTAACATCCCCCTCCGCCCCCCCCCCCCCCCCAGAAAGTGCTGCAACCTATGTCACAGACATTCTCTTCCTAGGAACGAAAACGTAAATTCAAAACAATGCAGAAAGCAAACTACAGAGTAGGACACACCCGTAACCTTTAAGAAAGTCTACCAGCTTAACAAACTTGTGAATTAAAAGTGACCTACTTTGTTTGGGGAGAGTAACGTACACTTACCCTTTCTGCACATAATCGGCGAAACCATACTAACGAAGATATACTTTCTGGCGCGGCGGTTTTATAACAGTTTTCTCTCGTCGCGGCTAAACAGAGTTGACGACAGCTTCTATCAATTTCATGTGCCCTTCTAGATGGCCTTGCCATTCATTCTATCCACAGATCTGAACGGTTAATATTCTGAAACAAATCTGTGAATGTGATTCCCCCATGTTCGATCTATTAGATTGCCCAGTGTACTTTCTTTCTAACCTGTTCTGCTTCTTTAAGTCCTGCTTCTTTAAGTTCTGCTTCTTTAACTGCTGAAGCTTACGTGTATGAATGAATGAATGAATGAATAATTGAATGAATGGATGAATCATCATCATCTTCCCGCAACACTACGTGTCGTTGCGTCACCAGCTTCTGTTGACTGTCTGATCAGCTCTCTCCACCTTTGCGGTCAGTTGCGATGGACTTCATGGTTGCACGCCTGAGGCCTGTCCAGTCAGGTTCTGTAACCAGGTCTTTCTTAGTCTGCCTTTTCTCCTCTTTCCCTCTACTGAGCCCTGCAGTATTGTCTTTGAGAGGCCGTTAGATCTTATTACATATCCATACCATAGTATTTTTCGCCTTTTCATTGTAAACTAATGAACTGTTAACTAGTGAACGAATGGATGCATAAATAAATTAAAAGATGAATGAATTAAAACTTTGGCAAAACATCGTATAATGCTATCTATAAACGCCATATAAAAATATCTACAAAAAACAGAGAATATCTACATCCGACAAGTAATGTCATAATAAAACTGGACACAAACACAGGCGCGCAGAACATTAGACACACACACGCGCGCGCGCGCGAACAAACACACACATGAAAACAACAGTTAGGCATTGATAAAATGTAATTCGTGTGGGATTAGATGTGCAAATGTCACATTTCATACGATGGATGTGGTGTAAGTAAACACAATTACATACATGAGATTATATTTGCAAATGATATTAAAAAAGAAAACAATAAGACAGTTAGTGGGTTAGCTTTGAGTTATTCTCCCTAAGCAAAGTAGGTCAAGTTTCATTCATAAGTTTGCTAGAATGGTCGACTTGCCTGCAGGTGACTGGTGTGACAACTCTGTTGTTTGCCTTTTGGGTTGTCTCGCATTTACATTTTTATTCCGAAAAAGATAATGGTTACAGCACTTTCTAGGGGCGTTGTGTTAAACCCAGTTTCTCTCCATGTTTTTAGGGTGTTAAAAGCATTGGGGTGCTGAAATATACAACAATCGATAGCAACACGGAACAGTTCTGTTACCTTTTGCCAAGGTCACATCGCTCAGGATCTACCAGTCAGGAGGGTGTCATTGTGTATATGAGCAGGATCTGCCAATCAGAAGGGAGCCATTGTGTATATGAGCAGGATCTACCAATCAGAAGGGAGCCATTGTGTATATGAGCAGGATCTGCCAATCAGAAGGGAGCCATTGTGTATATGAGCAGGATCTGCCAATCAGAAGGGTGCCATTGTGTATATGAGCAGGATCTACCAATCAGAAGGGAGCCATTGTGTATATGAGCAGGATCTACCAATCAGAAGAGAGCCATTGCGTACATGAGAAGGATCTACCAATCAGAAGGGAGCCATTGTTTATATGAGCAGGATCTGCCAATCAGAAGGGAGCCATTGTGTATATGAGCAGGATCTACTAATCAGAAGGGAGCCATTGTGTATATGAACAGGATCTACCAATCAGAAGAGAGCCATTGCGTACATGAGAAGGATCTACCAATCAGAAGGGAGCCATTGTTTTTATGAGCAGGATCTGCGGAGCGAAACATTACTATTAACCAGTTGGTGAACACAAGATTGTGTATGCAAAAGACATTATCTGCATGAGCCGCGTCCGTGACCTAGGCATTGGCGAGTCCGACTCGTAATTCCGACGTACCGCGTTGGAAACCCACTGCTGGCTGCGTAGATTTTTATCATGGTATGGGGCGTCGCAGGTAGACCCAGCCTGAAATGGGTACTAGGATGGCTGTCCTGGTGAAATAAAGACGGCCGGCGTAATGCTTACCACATTACCCACCCACTGCCGGTCTGTAAAAATATGGGGTGCTTTTCTCATATGCCCGCTGCGCCTAAAGGTTTTGAAAAGGGATCTATACCTACTGTATTATTTGCATGAGATTGTGTGTGCAAAAGACATATGTACATGAGATCATGTATGCAACAGATATTATATACGTAAAATTATGTGTTTCAAAAGATTATATTTAATGAGATTTTTTGTGTGAATGAAATTATGTTCATGAGATTGTCTGTGTACAAGATAATACGTAAATGAGATTCTGTGTTCACATAATAATACCAACAAGATTGTGTGTACAAAAGGCATCACTTACATAAGACTGTGTGTGTAAATGATAGTCCGCACATGAGACTGTGAGTGCACAAGATAGTTCGTACATGAGGTTTTGTGCGCACAAGACAGTACGTGCATGAGATTCGATGTACACAAGAGATAAGGTTTGCAAGATTGCATATAATTAGTTATTCAAACAAAACACAAAAATTGTATTTGGTGTGAAAACAAAATATTGCCTTCATAAGATGCAGTATTCACATGATGCAGCGTGCATGAATAAATGTATTGATTTAAGTTAGGACAGATGTTCATATATAATATTTAGCGTAGAAAAAAATATGACATACACTATGTTTTGTTAAAACGAGATTTTTACATAATATATTTTTTTTTTAAAGTAAAGACCCCTTTTTCTCATCTTCATATAGTGATAGACCTATAAATTCATAAGCCAGTCAGAACAAGATGGGTGGTGATGTGTTCAGCATCACGCCGGCCACCTTTACTTCCCACGACTGCACCTGGTACCCACTAAAGGTTGGGTCTACCTGGGAGCCAAGGTCATTTTTGAAAAACTGTCTTGCTCCGCCAGAGAGAGAAGCCACAACCTTCCGATCCCCAGGCGAGCGTCTAGTCGCTACGCCACGGCGACTCTAGAATGTGATGAACAAAATATATTACGTACATGAGATTCAGTGTATTTGATATATAATATACATTTGACAGGTGTACAAGGCATTTTGTGTTAAGTGAATACATATTTATATTGGATGCTGTAGGTCATACAATTGTATAATCTTAGACAGTGTCTTTTTTCAAAGCAGTAAAATAATTCTAGGGGGAAAAAATTAATTATCCTGCGGATAACGAGAGAATTGGACAAGTAGTATCGGCTCAGACAGGATTTAGATATGGATGTTCAAAATAAAAAGAAGACGATTGCATCCCCCAGGCTTAAGGATTATTTTAGAGATACGGTTTCTCAAACTGTTTTTATCTTTGGGGCCTACTGTACCGGGTAAAGATAAAGCAGACGCATAAAAAAAAGGAAAGAATTCATTTGAGACTATTGGCGTATCGTTGCTAAACACACCCGGGGGTCTCCGTGGATAAATGGTCATGCTGTTTGCCTCGCGCTCTGAAAGCCGTAGGTTCGTTCACGGTGTTTTTTACAGAGATCCCATATGTTGCCTTATAGCAACACCACATACACCTTGCTACAAACCCACAGACAACTTGCTACAACACCATGAACACCTTACTACGCACCACAGACACCTTATTACAACACCATGAACACCTTAATACACACCACAGACACCTTGCTACAACACCATGAACACCTTACTACGCACCACAGACACCTTGCTACAACACCATGAACATCTTACTACGCACCACAGACACCTTGCTACAACACCATGAACACCTTACTACGCACCACAGACACCTTGCTACAACACCATGAACACCTTACTAACACCACACACACCTTGCTACAACACCATGAACACCTTACTACACACCACAGACACCTTGCTACAAAACCGGGGACACCGTACTTTACAACGAAATCATACTACAACACAGGGGACACTATGCTATAACACCGAGAACACCTTACTACAAAACCAAGAACACCTTACTACAAAACCAAAAACACCTTACTACAAAACCAAAAACACCTTACTACAAAACCAAGAACACCTTACTACAAAACCAAGAACACCTTACTACAAAACCAAGAACACCCTACTACAAAACCAAAAACAATTTACTACAAAACCAAGAACACCTTACTACAACATCATAAATATCTTATTACAATATCACAAACGCCTCACTAAAATACGACAATCATCTTACTACCACATCACAAACATCTTACTACAACACCGTCGTTACCTTTATGCAACACCACAAACATTTTACTAAAACATCACAAACATCTTTCTACAAAATCACAGACACCTTACTAAAACACAGCAACATGTTACTTCAACATCACAAACATCCTACTACATCCCAAACATTTATCTGAACATCACGAACATCTTACTACAACATCACAAACATCTTTCTACAACATTACGAAATGAAATCATTAAACTAATAAATAGTTTATTTCTATTGTTCATTGAAAGCAGGCATAATATTTGAACCCCCCGTGCAAAATTTCCAGCCATTATACGTTTTAGTTCGTTTGTTAACACTGCTCCCAGCTCATGTTAAAAATACCTCTCATTGCAGTTTCGGCAATCTCCTAGTAATTGCACGGATTTCACAACAATCAGTAACAACTATTCAAAGTTGCCGAAATGCCCTAGGCGACTCTATTCTGAACACGAATCTTTTCTTCGTAGCTAATTTGTTCTTAAATGTCACAGTCAACCGTTGGGTTGAAACAGACTTCAATGCCTTGCAGACTTGTTTAAATTATTTGGTCTTCTTGCATTTTTATATTTCAGTCCCAGGGGGTTTGGCACTGGTTGTCCAATGTATAGGAAGAGAGGTGTAAAATCGGCGCATCCTGCGAATCTTGGACTTCTAGGTAGGAGCCTATCAACGTGTGATTGGTTACTAAGGCTTAAAGGTAGAAACACATGAACGTGTGATGCGTTGCTAAGCTTCTAGATAGGAGCCTACGAGCGTTTGATGCGTTCCAAAGGTTTCTAGGTAGGACTTTGAACGTGTGATGCGTTCATTAGGACCTAAAGGTAAAACAGGAGGAAATTGTGCATGGTGTAAAGCCAAGATGTAATCTCTGAGCCTCTCAGCTCAACACAACTGATTTAATGGAACCCTTAACCGCTCTATTTTTGTAAGGCGCTTTTTTAGGACAGTAGATCCATCCACGGAAAATTGGGCCGCGAAAACCATTTTTGATCCGTCGTAGCTGCTTCATGTCACACATATGATTCCCAGAGTGGCAAGCATCAAGCATCACTTCAGAGGTCTCGGGTAGTAGCTATCCTTTGAAAATTTTCTCCATGTCATGTCTGTATACTGGCGAAACGAGCTGCCAGATACGCCGGTCGGTTCTGCACTACTTCGTATTGGATTGATGTATGATAAACTACAGATTGTGAGGGCCCTTGAGAACTAGTAAACAGTGCAGAGGCACACTTAGATCAATACCGTCCCATGAAAATGGGGCTGCGAGGAGTTACCTGTGGTATCTGGACGACACTCAACACTCAAGGGTAAGGCGAGATGGATATACAATCAGACAGCTACTGGTACAGTCGTAATCGAAATATTTCACGTCCTGCCAAAGAAGGAGGTGGAACGCTTATGGGAGTGTCCCGAGTCCTATGGTGTCAATTCCTAATTCAACATTCAAAACATGATTCCCAGATGATAGTCCGTCTTTCATTTCACATTGTTGATAAACCTACGACAGTAATTCCGGAAACTGTTTGCCGCTAAATATTGTAGAAGCTTCATAATTAATTTAACCAAGACACGACTAGTCATAGTTTGAACTAGGTTAGGGCTCTGTGGGGAAAAGTTTTATTGAAAAAAGGCGTCGCGACTAAGAGAAGTTTAGGAAACACTGCCCTAGGAGAGTAGGGACTAAGACATTTCAGAGTTTCTACATCGACACGGAGAGACAATAGTCATTGATCCCCATCAACAATGAATCGCAAACCGTTCCTCGTCACGATGCTCAGCGGTAGAAGTCGAAATTTATGATTCTGATGATGATAAAGATGATAATGATAGGGTATCAGATGTTTTCTTTATTCAAAGAAGAAGTCAGCAAAATGGCTGCTATTTCTGGAAACAAAGATGTATCCTTTCACAGTGATGTTCTCATTTTCTATATTAACTGCTTTGTATATTTGCTTCTTTGTCTTCTTCTTTGCTTTTAGGTTCGAATTCTCAGATCAAACCATCAGGTGGGTTGGCGCTATGAACTCGAATGTCAGCTGCAGGTATTTCGTGGTTTCCCACAGCTTTCTCTGCACACTTTGTTCTTGAGGCTAAGTTTGATTTCGAAGTTGTAGGTAGAGTGGGCAGGTGTGAAGAATGTGCTCATGTGTTTATGGTCCTGTATGACAGACACACTGTGGGACCATACTGTCGTATGGCAGTTTTGTCGCGCACCTTTACTTACGGAATATTTTCACAAATCCCTCAGGTGCTCTGAGACAGGAGTGTTTTGAATGGTGGCTCTCGTTCGTCTAGAGGCCTAACCCTCGGTTCAAACTTTCCATTCAACCTGTCTCAGGGATGAGGTGACTCGAGCTCTGACTCCACAGGGTTATTATGAAAACTTGGGTATCTCTCGGCCAGACGTCCTCATCACTATTTTGCCCCCAGACTGGTAAACAACGTAAACACAGTCAAATATAAAGACAACAATGAATATGACAAGACGGGACCACCTTTCTGAATACGCCAATCAATACACCACAGCAACTTAGCTAAGAACAGCAAGGCCAGTGAATTATAATTCACATGTATTAATTGCTTCTTAACAAGAAAGATAAAAGTTGTTCTAAGAACTAGAATGATTGTTCAATTTTCCAAAGAAGAAAGATAGAGAAAAAGTCTTTCCCCCAATCTACGTCTCTTTCCGGTATCATCACAGCTGGGAGGCAGGAGACAGATTATGAAGGCACATCTGGAATCTAGCCGCTATTGAATGATACTACGACTTATCTGGTTGGATCCATCAGCTCCTCAGGGTGTCTGAAAGTATAATTCAGTAACGTCTCACTTCACAGAAAGACTCCACTTGGATGATGATACTTCTGGAATTGATTAAGGGCAATCAACTCCCCAGAAATCGGAAAATGTCGGCTTTACATACAGTACACACATTCAGCAAAGGCAGATCACCTCACGTCGGTTGCTTCCAGGTGTTGGTTGGTGGAAAATCAAGACTACTCCACGGACGCTTGCTGGATCTTCAGAAATCCCATGATAAATGGAAAGAGAATAAAAGCTTGTCTTTTTTCTCGGTCAAGTGGCAGCAAACAAAGTTTTACGTATGCCCGCTTGACCGGACTGCAAAGAAGTGACGTGTGAAAATACAGTCCCTATCTACAGCAGTTGGTGTAAGAATCCTGCTCACGTATGCGGTGCAGCGGTCAGACCATTTATTTTAAATAGGCGTAGAAAATGTGTCCTAACATGTAAATCGACACTAAAAGCCTAAAAGAATCAATCTAAGAGTGAATGATATGGATTTTTCCTATCTGGACACCCCCCCCCCCCCCCCCACAAACAAACGAACTATATAACTACGGTCGGCCTATCCGATATCATAGTTACAATGACGATTTTGGGGGTGTTCAGACTGTGGACCTGTCCAATACGGTAGATGTGTGTATCCTGTTATACGACACATACAATATTTTTTGAAGCATATGGTGGTTGAATCTGCAGTGTCCTGTTCGTTGACGGAAAACTGTTGTTACGTTGCTTTCTATTGAGTCTGCTGATGTAGTCTTCTGGACATTTACTGTTGGTCTGTTCTCTCCACAATTCCTTGTATTTTGCCCTTGATGAGTGTTTTGATTTCTGGTAATGACAATGAACGGATGTGTTGTTTCTCCTTTGTTTCATTTTTATCCAAGTCTGTCTGATAACTCATTTCCTGGTATGCCGCAGTGAACCGCAATCCACTGGAGGACGAGCTGACGGGTCACTTCTCTCTCCATGTTGTCTAGTGGATCCATCTGAGTTCTCGGGAGGACTGACATGCAGTGACTGAGGAAAACAGTTGGGCTTTGAATATTATTGTAACTTAATTACTGACCGGGTTTTTTTTTTCAAACTATAGGCTTGCTAACTTCCGCCGTCTCTCTTTTTTTTTTTTTTTATAATAGAAAAATGATGACTTATATTTACATCCCTTTCGATGTTCTTAAAATATAAACACAAAGTTTCCAATCAATCAGTTAGTTAGTCAGCATGCCCTTCACAGAGCTTCGCTTTCTGTGCGGCACAAGTCTCTCTTCTCCACTACTACTTCTACATCCCTGTGTGATTTCATAGACTGTTAATCTTCAACGTCCTGTACCCACCTTTTTTTTTTTTTTTCTGTACATGGAAGCTGCACCTTCTGTCAGCCAGTTGTTGTTAAAGTTACAACGGTCATTCCCATTGAGGGATGCATTTTTTAGTTATTTTGAAGCCCCCGCCCTGGCTTTTTGCTGGTAGCCCTATGTCAGGGCCTAAAATATCCCTCTAACGGCTGAACGGGGTTTCTGGGACCTCTCCACAGGTGATCCTCATCCGCATGGTGGCACTTTGTGTCACTGGGTGTTTATCGCTTGTGTGGTGATGTCCTGGTGGGTTACAACTTACCTTACCTTACCTCTATCCGCCGTCCAGTCCAGAACATCGTAACGCTGAATAACCCCAATACCTGACATTTGAGAAACATAAACTTACACCTGCCTTTAGGAAATATCAACTGGAACCTGCGTTAAGGAACTATTAACTTGAACCTGCGTTAAGGAAATATCAACTTGAACCTGCGTTAAGGAAATATCAACTTGAACCTGCGTTAAGGAAATATCAACTCGAACCTGCGTTAAGGAAATATCAACTTGAACCTGCGTTAAGGAAATATCAACTTGAACCTGCGTTAAGGAAATATCAACTTGAACCTGCGTTAAGGAAATATCAACTTGAACCAACGTTTGAGAAATATAAACATTAACCCCGATTTTAAGTAATATAAAAACTTGAACTCTCGTTAAGGAAATATAAACTTGAACCCGCGTTTAAGAAATATAAAGCTACACCTGTGTTTAAGAAATATAAACCTAAACCTGTGTTTAAGAAATATAAACTTAAACCTGCGCTTAAGAAATATAAACTTGAACTGGCGTTAAAGAAATATAAGTCTGAACCCGCGGATAAGAAATATAAACTTGAACAGCACATTATTTTTATGTAGCATGTCCTTTAGGAAACGTCACTATCCTCACCCCAGCCCCCCGCCCGCCCTCACCCCCGCCCCCCCCCCAGCACGTACGACACTCTAAACTGCATTTCCTAGGCCGTTTTAGTTTCTGCCCAGTTTCTATAATAATCTGTGTCTACTGTTCTACTGTTACATAATCAAAAAGGAAGAGGGAGAGAATGAGGGTAAATAATAAAGTGGGATAGCTACAGGAAGACTGGTGCTATGATTGACAGAAAGTCTGAATAGAAGGAGACCGAGAGAGAAAGAGAGCGTGACTTGTAGGAGAAAGAGACTGTCAGGGAGACCAAACAAGTGTCCCTCAAACCTAATTGACTTTTAAGTTTTTACACGGCTGCTTTCCACCGGCTCGAGAACTAACTGTACACACATGTCGTCATTGTAACTGACTCATAAAGAATGCTTAGAAAGATGGAGACAGGCATACTTCATGCAGAGTGGCAAGCATCACTTCAAAGGTCCCCGGTAGTTAGCGTCCTTTCGAAATTTTCTCTAGTGTTGGGAAACGAGCAGGCAGATAGGCTGGCCGGTTCTGCACCACTTGGTGGTAAAATGATGTATTGCAAGTTGGATATTGTGAGAGCCCTTTGGGAGCTATTGAACAGTGCCGAGGAACAGATAGATCATTACGGTCTGAGGAGAATGGCACTGTGAGGAGTTACTAGGGGATACGGCCGACGCTTGACACTTAAGGGAAAGGCTAGCCGGATATAAAGACAGTTGCTAGTACCAATTGCATTTTAACTCTTCGCTTACTGCTGAAGATGGGGACGGAGCGCTTATGAGAGTCCGGGTGGTGTGATGTCGATTCGTAATTCAACATTTAACAACACTAAACACGGTGTCTACATGCATAAACACGCCAGTTGCTCAGGCATAACATAGAGCTTCAACATGTAGATTTTAGTTTTTACGATTAATAATAAATGCTGCGACAGTGATCCAGTAAGTATTGCTTTATTGTTTTTAATACCGACACGTGTTCACAGCACACACGCACGTGCAGAGAGAGAGAGAGAGAGAGAGAGAGAGAGAGAGAGAGAGAGAGAGAGAGAGAGAGAGAGAGAGAGTGAGAGAGTAGCACATAAAATGTCATCATATGCTCAACAGAAAGCATCTTAGAACCTTTTGCAAATAGTTGAGTCCTTGTAGTAATCTCCTAAAATTGATCAATTTGGCCAGATTGGCATGATTTTACAGAAATAGTGGCACATTAAAACTATTTTCAGAAGTCGCATACCTAATTCTTCACCACATATGGGGTAATGTGGTTTTAGGTAAGTGTTCATATAGTGCTGCTTACATTGATAATAATTTCATTAGTTGTATTATCTAACTTTATAAATATCTTGCCTTCTTCTTAAATATCTGGGTTCTCAATTTAAACTGCGTTTATAGTGCGTTTACAAGTTGGGACCGTTTTATTTTCAATATTTTCTCAACAATTTCTTATATTTGGCACGTTATATTTTTTTCCGCATGGCTTCCTTTTTTCATCTCGACGTTAATATTTTGTACTTAAATAACATGTTGATTACTCAGTTATATCTAAGCAAATGTTTTCCTTGTTATTTTCATCAACGGTTTTTTTATAGTCATATAACAAACAAAATTTACAATACTAAGGTGAATTGTTAGTATGACAGAATTTATAGGCGTTTCTGCAATCGCTATCACGAGGGTTTAAGTCAGTTTTGTTCAACGACTAAGGTAGAATAATGATTAATATATGACCTGACAATTGGTAGGCAGGCCAAACCATTTCTTGAGGCCTCAGAGATGTGGTTTTACCGAAGAATGCTTAGAAAACCTTAGACAGCCACAAAAAGCAACCAAGAGGTTTTAAAAGGGGCGAGAGCCCGAAGACAACTTATCACAGACATCAGAAGGAGACAGTCATCATTTGTCGGCCATGTTATGAGAAGAGGGAAAATAGAACATGTTGTGACCACTGGAAAGATCTGTAAAAGGGGGGATAAAGGAAGACAAAGAGAGAAGATTCTTGACAGTCTTGTTGCATGGAATTTAGGTGTGTCGGCACACGAACTTATACATGCTGCAGGAGATCGCAGATTGTGGAGATGCATGATCGCCCACGGCAGCTGACAAGGCACCTGATGATGATGATACGACCTGATGTATGCCTTTACACATTGGGACTTAACTGGGTAGAGGACTTGGCACACTCATTTTATAGCGCGTTGCGACACCTTCGTGTGATTAAATTTAAACTTTTTGGTGCATAGCTCTTAAATTGAAATTCAGCAAGGTTCATTATATATTTATTTACATTGAATAAGCAAAATGTACATTCTGATTACTTGTTAAGGGGGAAAATTCTTTCATAACACTAAGAATAAAGTAAGTAATAATATATTATTTCATCCATTTATATTTCACGGTAGCTGAAATATAATATTGTGAACATCATTACGAATTAGCAAACGAAGTTCTTCTTCTCCTTCTTCGCGTTCACCAGTTGTACACTCTGGTGGAAAGTTCTGGTTGTTCGTCCACTTCTGAACTGCAGTCTTGCTAAAGAACCTGAGTGTTGCATGTGCATCAGTTTTACAGATCTGATTCACTTGAACCAGACTGTTGGTTCCTTGCCTCTCAGGCAGATGCACTCCGACTTCAAAGGAAGCTCCCCAATTAGTCAACTCTTACGACATGCTTTTGGGTAGGCAGAGGGTCTATTCTTGTTTTCCCAACGATGGGGCCCCGGAACCCACACGGGGAACAAACGAACTATATGGCGTTAGATATCTGCCTATCACATCGAATTTCAGCTACACCTTAACTGTAGTGTGTTTCACAACTTATGCCGTCACACTTTAACAGGTTTTGAACAACACATCAGCATCATGACACAAGGAAAGTAACCCATAAGTGTTCCGTTCTTCTTCAAGTCTGAGTCCCAAGAAGTTCAGCACAATGCACAGGCTCTGTAGCGCCGGCGAGGACCCTGACAATACTTTTAGGTAGATTTTTAACTCGAAATTTTGCCCGGGCAGCGCCGTTAGTCTACTCTTGTTGTTTTCCTACTGCCGAGGGATATTTTACGTGTGCAACTATGCACACGGCGTCCGATCTCGCTACCCAGAGACCAGGGGGAATTACTGGAATCCGGTAATATGATAATCTTAGTTTCAGCTTCATAGCAAACGGTTCAGTCCATAGTTGCTTCGCTCCTGTGCCAACTACAAACCCACAGAATGTTTATCACAGTCCCTTGTGGACAGATTGACAGACTACTGTCTCAGCATATGCACTAGCATACACACGCATTAAAAGCATACGGCAGCCATCCGAAGTGCTAACACAAAAAGTCCGACATTAGAAATGCAGTTCATTATGGATGGTAGCAGAAGTGACCAACAGATCAGCAGTTGCACACGCGATCAATTTTAATCACATAATGGCACCACCAATATTACGACAACAGGCATCGAGCCATTTTCTGAATCTACAATTCACACCACACAGTAGAAAAGCATTCAAATGAAATCAACAGTTCACAGTGTCACGCCAAGCACTCAGCTCAGAAGCTGGGCTACGAAACTATCCTTTCAGTCTACAAATGGAGTAAAAATGCACCGGCCACCGTCTGGCAGAAGCAAAACATTCTGAAACGGTTCACAACATCAACCGTGCCTAGCGTCGAATCTGATCGGAAGTAGTGAGAGTTTATTAACGGTCACCCCATGGTGCCCTCGTGCTGGGGAAGAGGCCAGGGGCGTAACTACCACCAGAAAGCTGTCGCCCCTGTACGACCTGACTGCCTTCGTTAACGATTGTGCACCCCACAACCATGCAGTTCTTTGGCACGAAGGAGACACCTTAAACTTGGGTTCTGGACTACCGACCCCCTACATGCTCACACGCATGTGTTAATGGTGTATGAAAGTTATCATGTTTCTCTCATTTACCATTAGCCTTGTGTTCCAGCATACATTTACAAATAAAATACTATTGTCATGCATAAATGCATACATACACTTAAACATACTGGTAGTAATTTAAATTACTGGAACCTAAAACCTCTAGCACTTGAGACGGACACCATGCCTGGAGACCAGGCACTCCCACGCACTGTGATGGTTAGCATCACCCGCATGCCTTCCCTCTATAGGACTGTAGCTGCTACCCACTCAACGTTAGGTCGAACTGGGAGTCAAGGGCATTAAAAAATAGTCCAGCTCAGTCAGGACCCGAACCCAATCCCTTCTATTCGTTAGGCCAGCGTCTAGCCGCTACACAACGGCTGTTAAAATTTGCTCAGCCACTGAACAATACAGTATAAAAATTGACTCACACGTGGAGATTGTCTGAAAATCAGTTCTCCTGTGCAGCGAAGCGTGGTGATCTTTTGATAGCTTTATTTCCCACTCCGTGAAAATTCCGCAACTCACAAGCGATTTATGCTGGAGCTGACCACATAAGAGTCAAGCGCCTATTACATGCGTGAAATCCGACGCTGTTAAACGTTGCCCTGACTCAGTTTACCTAGGTTACTTACTGTAAGCGCGCTGATTGCTTGTTTGAATTTGCGTATGTGTGTTTGCGTGTGTGTGTTTTAATACGGCAAATATAATGAAAACTAGATGGGTAATACCAACGTTAGTCCCCCTATTTACACAGTGTTACACAATAGCTCATTTCTGGTTCGTCTACCTTCAGCCTAGTTCACTGCTGATTGGTCGACCTTGAGCCACGTTTTATTGCAACAAGGCAACGGAGGTTTCCCACAATGCCGTTGCTATCGGGTGTTGAATATTTCAGCAGGCCAGCGCTTTTACCGCTTCAAAAACATCGACAAACTGGGTCTAACACGAAACACCTTTAGAGAGTGATGAAGCATATGTCACAGACATTTTCTTTCTCAGAATAAAAACGTAAATGCAAGACAACCAAAAAAGCAAACAACATAGCGACACACCCATAACCTGCAGAAAGGTAGACCAGCCCAAAAAAACTTATGAATGAAACGTGACCTTCTTTGTTTGGGACACTAACGTTTGTATAACGACTAGATGATTGTTTACATAAAAAAAATAACTTACATATCATGATTATTGACAGGCTAAATGTAATCAAATTACAAGAAACAGTTGTTAAGTTACAACTTTTGATACAACTCACGTTTTCGTGCCCAGAGACACCGTGATTGTCCGTTCATTAGTGAGTCCTAACTTTTCAGACACGCGACTTTCTCTCACAGGGGTGTCAATTTGCATAGTCTTTTACACTATCACCGTCTATATCCCGCGTTCCATACTACACGGTGTTACCGCCACTTTTAATGCCTCCATATTTTCTAAAACTGGCACTAACTCACCCCCCCCCCCCACCCATGGGACAGCCTGAGCCTAGGTCCTACGAGAGAGTGCATTTTACACCCCCTAGTTTCAGGCTCCATAACATTTTGCGGTCGGCCCCAAAACGCTGTGTTGCTCCAGAAAAGCAACGATACCCTCTTCGTTGCCCGCCAACGATATCAACTCCAGTAAATTTATTTCCTTGAAATACAAGAACGCCAGAATATACACAAGGGCTCAGATAACAGCGAATAAAACACAAAGTGTACCTGTCCGTCCGCCAACATTTACACAGAGACTGTTGAATGTTGACTGTTGAATTAAGAATCGACAACACATCACTCGGGTCACTCCCATAAGCGCTTTGTGCCCATCTTCAGCAGCAAGCGAAGAGTTAAAATTCCCATAGTACTAGTAATGGTCTGATTGTATATCCGTCTCGCCCCTCCCCCAGTGGCGAGCGTCGGCCAAATCCCCTTTAATTCCTGGCAGTGCCATTCTCCTCAGACCGTAATGATCTATCTGTTCCTCGGCATTGGTAACTCGCTTCCAAAGGGCCCTCACAACATCCAGCTTGTCATATATCAGTTCACCACCTAGTGGTGCAAAACCGGCCATTCTATCCGCCTGCTCATTTCCCAACACACCAGCAAGACCTAGAGAAAATATCAAAATGATGCTAACTACCCAGGACCTCTAAAGTGATGCTTGCCACTCTGCACGGAGCATGCCTGTCTCCACCTTTCTTAGCATGCTCTGTGAGTCAGTTACAATGACGACATGGGTGTAGAGCTGATTCTCAAGCCAATGGAAGGCAGCAGTGACTGCCTCCACCTCCATTTTCAAACTAGACGTTGTGATATCATATGCCAGGCTTTGTTGCGCCAAGTGACGTCCATTCGCCTTCGCTATGAACACCTATGCACTTTGTCTGCCCCTCAACACAGAGCCATCTGTATATATAATCACATCACTTGTGTGGGAATTGTCATGAATCATTCGTTGAACTTCTGATTCTGCAGCACCAGCTGGCCAGTCCCTGCACTCACGTCCCAAAGTGATTAGAACCCTACACAAGTCTGAAACATGATCGGACACTTCGACCAACTCCTCTCCTCGCCTAAAGTTATCATGCCTGCACACATGTCGAGTTGTGTCTTCAGCTTGCGCCACCCAAGACTTTCCTCTTTTTAGTCTGTGACCCTTAGCTCTGTCCAGGGCTTCATGCAGGAGGTGCATCTTGTCCTCTTGTCTGAGATATGACTTTGCTTGCAGAACTTTGAGCCGATCTACAATAGTAGGCAGTGCAAGTCTATATTGCACACATACTACCGGGGTATCTCTTGTACATCCCCGAATCACCCGCATGGCATTTATAACTTGACACCCCTGCCACCCCTGCCACTTAGACCAGTGCGTCTCAAAGGTTAAGACGCACCAATGTATGGCCTGTCACGGTGTCACTGGGCCCGAAAATGTGAGCTGTACTAAAACTTTTTAAAAGTTTGGTACAATTTCAGGAACGAAATATAGTCTTACAATTACTACTGGCCGACTTACAACACTAACAGGAAAGGGTACTTTATTAATATCCTAACCTGAACAGGGGAAATCCACAAATCACATGACAGTCTAATATTTCAGGGGGTGGTATATAGGCTGAATTTAGTCGTGTGACCTAGGCTGCGTGCAGTCGTGGGACCTAGGTTGCACACTCGCTTTGGACGTAGATGGGTTGGGGTTAGGGCCAGTTCTAGATGTTTGGGTTCGTTAAAAGCATCAGAAAGCCGCGAAACCCAGTCTTACCACCCTCTAAAATATTGGACTATTCTGTGACGTTATCTGGGGTAGGATAATAATAAAGTACCCAGGAAAGGTAAGACTGACATACACTCACACTGCTGCTAATGCTAAAGGAATTGTAACTCTTCGCTGGCTGGAGAAGACAGGCCTTTTTACCAATGTCCCTAGTGTTGTGTTTTCCTTACTCTGTTAACTGAGGTCGTCGTGTCCGTACTAATGGACTAACTAGACAGGTCCTGAAAATGGTTGTACCAAAACGGAACTTACGCGAAAGCTGTAATAAATTACATACTAATATTACTTATAGCGAGGTCTTTCTGTTCATACTATTAGTTTTTACTAATCTGTGTTTATCTGGCTATATAGCTCAAAAGTACATACTTCCTCAAAATGATTATCCGCTGTAAGAAAACAACAGCACAATTGCAACTGTATATTGCGAAATTTAAAAGGACATGGGATATCTAAGGCCACACGCAAAAATCGTGTTGATCCGTTTAGGAGCTTCCGTGACATTTGTTTAAGTTTAAGGATACGACACTTGAAACCAACTACTATCGATCAAGCGACCAGCAATATGGACCCAGTGACGTGAAGTCGATGTACTGTTAACATGAAATGGATGAAAGAGTTTCTGTGCTACATCTTTACATTTATCACAGAGGTATTCTGTAAAGCTTGTAGATTAATCACACGAGTATTAAAGATATTTAAAGTTGCGATAAATTAGGACCTGACACAAAAGCACTCGGGATATTCTTGTCATTGCTCAGTCTCCATCTTCAACAGCGAGCGCAGTGTTCTAGTTCTGACGGCACGATTAGTCGCATTGTGCGATCGTCTTGTCTTTCCTCTGGACCTGACGTAGATGCATCCTTAGACTGATTTCTTTAAATTATGAATTTAGCAGCATATAAACATAACATAACCCTTGACTGGTTAGGGTCAAGGATATGAATCGACGGAGGGACTAGCATGCAAAACCCACTATCTTTCTCTGTTTTCCACTTGTTGAGCAATATATAATAATTTAGTCTTGTCCATTTCTTGACTTTGTTATTCTATGTTCTTCTGTTCCCATTGTTTTTTTTTTTCAACTAGGCTCTATTGTTTCTTGAAGTACAGTCTCTATTTGCAATCATGTCTCACCACGTGCTTAAACAAACTAGCTTGCGACGTTTCACCACTTCTTGAATAAGTTCCTGATGCCCTGCAAATGTGTTAATTTTGTCTCCTATTTATATGTTAGTATAATGTTTCGAATCATATTTCGTCAAAAGGTGCCTATAGTATGTAAGTTCGAATCCTCATTTCTATTTCCGCAGTAAGAGCACACATCCGTTTAAGAATTAACACTATACGAATGTACTTAAAGCAAAACCTAAGGGGAAGGTGGTCTAAAGGAAGGGGTGAGACACAATGAAGGATAAGATAAATCTACTCCTTAAGCCTGTCTCTACTCCAGGCATATAAGAGCCCCAACAGAGAATGTTGTGGTGAGTGGAAACAGAAACCTACACCAAAGTTGCCTTAGTAACAAGCAAACACACACAAAATGTATTTTGCGGGGACTAACAGCGGGGACTAACAGCGAGGACTAACAGCGGGGACTAACAGCGAGGGACTAACAGCGGGCACTAACACTGAAATTTAATCAATCAATCAGGTGCCGTCTCCACAATGAAGGTTGGCTGCAATGGATCTCCAACAAGCCCTATCTCTTGCCCTTGATGTACACTCACCCATACTGCTGTTCGTCCATCTCTTGATGTTATCCTCCCACTTGTAACGCTGTCTGCCTTTTGCACGCCTACCTTGAACCTTTCCCTCTAGGATGAAACACTGAAATTAACATGCTGTTAATAATCTATCTCTTTGCACTAACAGTTATGCTTGGATGTCTTCATAATGGTGACAATTGGTATATAAGTGCACCTGCTCTCTGACATCTGGTTTTTATTTCTCTGTAAATTCTACCATCTTCTGTGATCATACTTCCTAGATATTTAAACTCGTTAAATTGATTCAGAGCAGAACAATTCAACTGTGTGTGTAGTGAGGCAGAGTGTTCTACTAACTTGCATTGTTTCGGTTTTGTTTGCTTTTATCTTTATGTTGTATTTACTGCATGCTGAGTTTAATCTTTTAATTTGGTCTTGCAGTCTATCTTCTTCAGGGTAGAACAAGGACTGGTAGTCAGCAAATAGTAGTTCGTTTAATTCTTTGTTATTTCCTTTGTTTGATATGGTTTCTTCTTGTCTGCCTATTACTATTGTCTCTCTTATCAATGCTTGTCCTCGTATTATATTTCTCACACTAAGTATTGACTTGGTCTTTATTGTTCTGTGAACTCTCTTCTGGTTCATCTATTATTCTATTCCACGTCGGAATGTTAAGACCTGGAGGGGGAAAATATGTTGCACATGAATATTTTAGGGTTGAACGGGGGAAAATGGACATCAACATTATCGATAACAGTTGACAACAAGAATGTGAAAAAGGATAGAAAGTATTATCAACAATGCTTAAGGAAGAAGACAATGAACATAATGATGATGACAACGATAATGAATATGATAAAAACTGTGTGACGCTTATAACCCCACATTTCAGTAGGAATCCCCGAGAAAGCAAAAGGCGTGATTTGACAACATTCTCCTAGCAACAATTTCTCCACATCATACTTTCACCAGCCAGAAAAGGAAAGAGCTCTTCGTGGCCCCATTTTGACAAGTAGCCCGCGATAATGGAGCCAGTCTGTTAGCGGGCAATAATTACTTGACCGGACACCGAACAGGAAAGGCTGTCACCGGAACAACTGGCCAAGGACAGCTAATCATCTATGGTTCGTGTCTGGCGTTATGACTACGATGCGTGTTAGGTGGGTGCGCGAGTGTGTGTGTGACAGTGCGGCTGGGCGCGGCTTCAGGCATGTTTGTGCCTGCCTCTATTCCTGGCCTGTGTTTATGATAATGTTGGTTTGTGTGTGTGAAAAACTGTTTGTGTTTTAATGTCTGCATCTCTCTCCCCTTCCTCCCTCCCCCTCTCTCTCTTTCTCTCCCTCCCTCTCTCTCTCTCTCTCTCTCTCTCTCTCTCTCTCTCTCTCTCTCTCTCTCTCTCTCTCTCTCTCTCTGTCTATGATACAGCCAGTGTGTGTGTCTTCCTATTTGTTAGTGTGCCCGTGGGTCTGTGTGACTGTGTGTCTCGGCCTCGTTCCAAGCCTATTTGCGCGTGCTTTTGTTTGTGACGTTTGTTTATGATTATGAAGGTTTGTGTGTGTGTGTGTGTGTGTGGGTGTGTGGGTGTTTGCGTGTGTGCGTGTGCCCAGGATAAGGCCACCGTGTCTTTCTATATGTTAGTGTGTGCGTGAGTATATGTTATTTTACGCCCTGACAAAGCCGCATTTAGACTTGACAAGGTCCTGAGCTACATAAAGTCCCGAGGCCGCACAATTTCTAAATTATGTCAACTTATCTCAGAAAACTGCCCGGCTCGCTAGCGTGGTTGGCTAAACCAAATTGCGTGGTGATCGGGTGACGAACTCCTTGTGATCCGGGTTCACACCCGGGGGGGGGGGGGGGGCAGAAAAGCCATATTTCTCCCAGATTTACGGTATTTATCATGGAATCAAGGCCGAAGCGTTGCTATATCTTTAATACCGAGCCTAAGGGTTAACAACTCATGGCTTCTGGATACTTATTTTTTTTAAAATCTCAGAAAACTATACAATTTATACGCTTTTAAAATATATGTATAGTGGCAATATATTATCGTTTAATTGATAACAAAAGAAATAATACAGAATATGTTTGCAAAATCACAGAAATTGTATTATATAATACTCCTAAAGACTCTGTTAAAAGAAAATTGCAATATAAATGTTTCAAAAGTAAGAAATGATGGATATAATTGTAATGAAAAGTGAAAACAAGGGTCTAAGTTTAAAGAGTATCAAAACATAAGTAATGGTAATTACAAAGCAATTTGACCCTCCAAAATGCAACATCAAAGTAAACAGGATAAACCTCAAGCAACTTGATATGTTTAAGTTATTAGGTACACTGATAACATCAGATGAAAGATGTTTGAAAGAACATCAATATAAAACAGCTCCAGCAAAGAGAGCATTTTATAAATTGAAGAATATTTTATGTTATCTTTCTGTGTCAAATGAGACGAGAAAGAGAATTATTAAAAGCTGTATCAATTATATCCTGATATATGGATGTGAATCACGGACAGTTGGTAGATTAGTGAAAAACTGTTTGCAGAATGCAAAGATGTGGTTTTATATACGAATTCTGAGAAAACCCTGGATAAATGAAAATAGTAATAGAGATGTTTTGAAAGAAACTGACTCGCGAATAGAACTGATTGCCCACAACAGAAAGAGACAATATACATTGTTTGGTCACATAATAAAAAGGAGAAAGCTGGAGTACATCGTGACAGTAGGAAAGTTGGAGGGGAGGAGAGGCAGAGGGAGACCGAGGAAACAGATGCTAGACAGTTAAACATCAGGGTATGGAAGATCATCTGTGTCAGAGTTGATTAAAAGTGCACGAGACAGAAGGTTGTGGATAGACATGACTACCAACGCCACACGGCATGGACGATTATCTGTGTCAAGAGTTAATTGAAAGTACACGAGACAGAAGGTTATGGATAAACATGACTACCAACGCCACACGGCACGGACTTCATAAAAAGGACAAGAGAAAACACAAATGGGAACTTGTTATAGTTTCTGCGGATTGCAAGGCTCAGGTGGTAGTTTTTCTAAGTAAAAAGTCATGAGAAGATCCCTTTACGCGCCTTAGGCACATCGGGCGTATCGAAAGAGCACCCATATTTTTAAAGAACAATCGGCAGTAGATGGATAATGTCAGCATTACGCAGGCCGTCTTTACTTCCCCAGGACGAACATCCTGGTACCCACTTTGAGCTATGTAGCCTTTTTTTTTTTTAGCTTATGCCTTGTCCCAGCAGTACCTAGGTGTTTCTTCGTGCATGTTTGGGTGTGTTTTTATTCGCTTGCGCAGATGTGTTATTATGTTTTGTTTTTGTGTGAGTGATTGGTTTTGAAGATGCATCTTGATTGATGTGCATGATAAAGCAAGTCTGCCACTGTTTTAGTGTTAGGTTGGTGTTTGTGTGTGATTATTATTATTATTTTTTTTTTTTTTTTTTTTGGGGGGGGGGGGGGGGGGGTCCCTCTGTTTTATTGGTACATTTGTCTGTGTGGTTTCTGCATGTATCTGGATGTATCTGTTTATGTGAAGATGAGTTCGTGTGTCCCTCTGCTTGTTCTTGTCAGTTTGTGTGTCGATTTACCTCTTTATGTATGCTTCAGTGTGTGTGTATTCTTTGTTAGTATATTGTATATGGTTATTTTTTTTTTATCGCACAGCGTATGTCTGCAATGTAAACACTGCAGTTTTATAATTCGACTTACTATACACAATTCTAACCCCATTCAGTGCGCTTCTTTGGCTATGGAGTCAGTGAAATCATTTCACAATGCAAATCTTCGAAGAGCAGGGATTAGCTTACGCGGCCCACTACTTAGAAACAGACTGTTCTTGTGACTTTTACGATACGAGAGTCCCACTGAGGAAGGAACTGGAATCTCACTACATAAATGTCCCAAAGACTGCAGTAGGTGAACGACATATAACCTCAGTTACCGAGACAGCATATTAAAATGTTTATCTCGTATTAGAACATCTCTTATGTTGTTAAAATATACTTTGCAAAATGTATACTCGCTGTAGTCATTTTAATTTTTTTTTAATTTAAAAATTGTGTCATCATCTGCAGTAGATAAGTAAAGAGAGGCATTGTTTCCCGCGCTTTTTGGAGTGTGGACAATCTTCTACAGTGTCGTCGAGAATGACTGCTATAACTTTAATCTGCTGTTGAAAAAAAAAAATTTAATAAATACGCACGTCTGAACTCAAACTGTTCTCAGAAGTGAAATAAAGCTGACCACATTAGTCACCAGATGCCGATAAGTCGACACTCTTCCGAATACCGGTCCCAAATTATTCACTGTTAAAAAAAAACCGATTCTAATTTAATAATACTGTGAACGGAGGGAGAACATAGTTGTGGGTTAGTGTAAGTAATTAAAATACAAATGGGAGATGAAATTACAAAAATGTTTGTTAGTTAGTTGGTTGGTTGGTTGGTTGGTTGGTTGGTTGGTTGGTTGGTTGGTTGGTTGGTTGGTTAGTTGGTTGGTTGGTTGGTTGGTTGGTTGGTTGGTTGGTTGGTTGGTTGGTTGGTTGGTTGGTTGGTTGGTTGGTTGGTTGGTTGGTTGGTTGGTTGGTTGGTTGGTTGGTTAATTGATCAATAGACCTCACTGCGTACAGGCCAAATCCATCAGCTCTCGGATGCCATCTCCAGTATCTGCTCAGTGTGTGATGACTGATAACACGAGCTCTGTTCTGGTTTCTTCTTCTCTCTGAGACGTGCTATCAGCCACGATGTCAACTCCTCATTTCTCCCAGATTAATGGTATCTATAATGGAATCAAGGCCGAAGGGTTGCGATATCCATAGTACCGAGCCAAAGGGTTTACAACTCGTGGTTTCTGGATACTTGAAAAAAAAAAAAAGGCAAGAGTCATGCTTGGCAGCCCATTTGAAACGTACTGGATCGGCTAATGGCTTACGGTTAACTGGTGAAAGAGTCCCTTTCTGACATGCACGGCAGTGAGACAATATTAGGCTCCCACTGATGTGGGCAAAGGCAGTTGAACCAGTGAAAGCGTACATACAAACTTACGACTTAGAAGTACAAGTCGCCTAGTCCAGCATAAAACATAATAGATTCTACAAGCCAAGTGTGGGGAAAATAGTCTGAGGTTATTTCTACTGGAAACGGTAGTCGAGGACCACCAGGCATATCTGGGTCTCCTGACGCAACATGAAAACCGTAACGATAACAGTCAACTCCAACGTGTCCAAAGGGGAAATAAATGACGAAGGCTATGTACGTAGTGTAACACTGGTGTATTACGAACACCATGGTCCGAATGAAAATGTGCAATAACGTGATATGTGGATAAGACTCACCACCCAAACACTTGCTAGGGAACTCACACTCGACTCGAAACGTTAGAATCCATGTTCTATATCGGATTCTTATCAACTCCCTGCGGGTCAACTGTACGACCTCGGGGGTCTAAACGGTTACTTCATCATATTCCTCTGCAGTCAGATACTCCAGAACAGGACAATGTCCCTCCTTCCTGATTCTGGCAGCTGTTTCACTGAGTAATCCAAAAGCTTCCTGCTTCCTGCAGAACGCAATAATGTACCAGCTCTCGGCTGAGATTTCTCCGTGGAATCCCAGGGTAGAACTTCCTCAAGGATCCACTAATACCAGACCACACGTCTGCCTTCTTGAACCTTTCGACTGCGAATCCTCTAGATTCCAACTCCCTAACAACACTACGTAATGTTTTTGACGTCCTGTTTGCTCATTCAGTATTGGTGTGTTTTAGTGCATATCCGCATGCGATATTCTGGACACCTGTATAGTGTTCCTGTGTGGCAACAGCTCATCTGACATGACATTTTGTAGTCAAGTTTGTGTCAATGATGCCGATTCATCGCCATCTCCTGAATCATCTAGGCGTCCTGCTTCCCTGACAGCATCGGGTACATCTGTCCGGTGCATTGCTTTTCCTGAGCCAACCGTCGTACCGCCAGCAAGCCAATCCGCTCGTTCATGTCCTTGTTACTTAAAAATGCCTCTTCACAATATAAAACCGATTCCTGTCAAGAGATTCTCCCAGAGACTCCAACCATGCATGTCTTCTAAGTGATCCCTTGCACATACATTACGAACATTCATTTTGCCAGGAAACTGCACGTTGTTAAGTCTGAAATGATACAGATCATTCTCCCATGAATGTGCAGTCACCACACTCAGCGGCCACACATTTACAATCTCGGTGGTGTCAGCTCTTGCCTGATTATAACCCGTCTTATCTTTCTTCCGAGTCTAGTTTTGTTTAGACCCTTTTGTTGCTCCAACTGTTTTCATCTTTCCCTCCAGAACATGCATACGGTTTATAAAACTACTTTCTAGAGGTGTGTCAAAATAAAACAAAACAACAATGCTGGAATGTGACAACAGCAAACATATTCGGAGAGAAATAAAATTATTTAATCATTCATGACAAGGTTGTGTCGTTTCTACATGACACACTGCAGGCAGCGAATTTAACCATCCATTTATATCCGGCGCAGTTTGCCAACATCTTACCGCGCACCTCAGTCATGTCACACACACACTGTCTCTGTAAAGTTTATCTTGGACACCCTCGCTTCCTTAATAAGTTTAGTTCATAACTTAAGGACATGTTTAAAGTTGTTGTTTTTTCCTTCGCTTTGTCTCATCATGTAACCAATGTATCACCATCATCGTTTGCTTTCAATCGTCACTACCAACTGTTAGCCAGCTATTTCGATGAATTCTTTGTTCTACTTGATTTCATTCTAATTTATTGTTCATTAATATCTACGTTCTTCTCTACATTCTATCCCCCAATGGAGAAGACGCTCCAGACCAACAAACGCTAAGATGTTCAGTTTCATGCAGCTCATCCCATGTCCTCACCATCTTTTTAAAATCTTCCTCTAGCATCCTTCTGGGTGTGGGTTTTTTGTTTGTTTGTTTGTTAATTTTATGTGCCCTTATTATTGGAAAACCTACTTTGTTAACCCCTTTGCTTTTTATTCTCCCCCTCCACCCCCCCCCCCTTCCTTAACCCCCTTACGGTGCTGCCTTATGATGCGCCTGTCTGTATCATGTCACGACACAGCCCTGGTGATGATGATGAAGTGGGTGGAGTTGGGGGTTGTGAGCCACCTCTGGAATCCGGGCGGCAAAGTTAATACAGGAGCCATGAAATTTGAGCAGGTTAGGATTCTACTTGTTGCCTCCGACAGAGAAAATCTTTATCCATTAACGATGATGGAACCCATATCACACAAGGTACATTACTGCTTACTACAAATACACAGAAACGCAGACTGCACAATAAAACCTCTAGCCATAGCTATAAAACTTTCTTCGCTCTTTTATTTAATTACAAACCCACCCAGACCGAAATGTCATCACCGATCTTATTCACAAAGCAGTAAAGGGTCATTACTTCTTACTAAAGACCCCAGTCATAGCAATAATTTTCTTCCGTTGGTCCCATTAGCTAGAGAACATTTCCCCCCTGTGAGAATGTCTCATACCAGCGGTCATCCTCGTCCTTTTCCTTCTCTCTCTAGCTGGTCATTAATTCATCCGGGGACGTCAGCGAAGCTGTTTTTGGAATAGAATGTAATCGAATTAATGGAAATAAGAGATATGTTCCTTTAGCAATATCGGCAGATTTCTCAAGTTGCAAGCCTTTTGCTTGAACGTAAATATATTTCTATGCACAAATGCTCGGAGTCGATAATTGAGCGCAAGCCTTCTTGAAAGATAAGTGTTCTTGTGTCCGTCGGTTTGGCTTCCTCTTCAAACTGCAGGACAGGTCTTTTTTTATTTCAGCAAATTGGATTGGAATAATGTCGCAAGGAAATCTGGCTCGAATGGAGTAAACTTGAGATGGGTGTTTGGAGACGTAGAGTTAATAGGTCGTGTTAGAGAGATGTAGACAGAGCAGATATGGTTAAAGTAAACGAGTGAGCTTAGAGACGTAGATAGAACAGATGGGTTATAGTTGAGGTTAAGGCTTAAGAGAGCAAATATGTTTAAAGTAGAGAAGAGACATGTAGACAGGGCCGTTAGAATTAGATTTGGTCGAGAACATTTAGAGATGTAGATTTAAAAAAAAAACGATTTTTTATAGTAAACGTTTAGGCTGAGAGATAGAACCGATGTTGTTTATAGTAAAGTTTAGGTTTAGAGATGTAGATGGAACCGGTGTTGTTATAGTAAAGGTTTAGGTTTAGAGATGTAGATGGAACCGGTGTTGTTATAGTAAAGGTTTAGGTTAAGAGATGTAGACAGAGTCGGTGTTGTTATAGTAAAGGTTTGGGTTTAGAGATGTAGATGGAACCGATGTTGTTATAGTAAAGGTTTGGGTTTAGAGATGTAGATGGAACCGATGTTGTTATAGTAAAGGTTTGGGTTTAGAGATGTAGATGGAACCGATGTTGTTATAGTAAAGGTTTGGGTTTAGAGATGTAGATGGAACCGATGTTGTTATAGTAAAGGTTTGGGTTTAGAGATGTAGATGGAACCGATGTTGTTATAGTAAAGGTATGGGTTTAGAGATGTAGATGGAATTGGCATGCTTATAGCAGACGAGAAGGTGGAGCTTATAGTGAGGATCAAAAACATGTTAAGAACTAGCAAGAGCAATTACGGCTACAGTAAAGAAAAATATAGCCGAACATCTGGGAGAAAGACGATAGAAAGAGCAAAAAAAGTTAATTGTAGATCAGAAACGTGCAGCAAGATGAAAAAACCCACAACCCGAGCCACCCGAGAAGCGCAAGACAAAAACAGAAATACAACGACACTGGTCTGGAACATAGTATCAGTGAGACTAAAAAAAAACACGACACTGGGCTATAACCTGGTATCAGTGAGACGACAAAACCACGACACTGGGCTACAACCTGGTATCAGTGAGACGACAAAACCACGACACTGGGCTACAACCTGGTATCAGTGAGACGACAAAACCACGACACTGGGCTACAACCTGGTATCAGTGAGACGACAAAACCACGACACTGGGCTACAACCTGGTATCAGTGAGACGACGAAACCACGACACTGGGCTACAACCTGGTATCAGTGAGACGACAAAACCATGACACTGGGCTACAACCTGGTATCAGTGAGACGACAAAACCACGACACTGGGCTACAACCTGGTATCAGTGAGACGACAAAACCATGACACTGGTCTACAACCTGGTATCAGTGAGACGACAAAATCACGACACTGGGCTACAACCTGGTATCAGTGAGACGACAAAACCATGACACTGGTCTACAACCTGGTATCAGTGAGACGACAAAACCATGACACTGGGCTACAACCTGGTATCAGTGAGACGACAAAACCATGACACTGGGCTACAACCTGGTATCAGTGAGACGACAAAACCACGACACTGGTCTGGAACCTAGTATCAGTGAGACTAAAAAAACCACGACACTGAGCTACAACCTGGTATCAGTGAGACGACAAAACAATGACACTGGGCTACAACCTGGTATCAGTGAGACGACAAAACCACGACACTGGGCAACAACCGGGTATCAGTGAGACGACAAAACCACGACACTGGGCTACAAACTGGTATCAGTGAGACGACAAAACCACGACACTGGGCTACAACCTGGTATCAGTGAGACGTCAAAACCACGACAATGGGCTACAACCTGGTATCAGTGAGACGTCAAAACCACGACAATGGGCTACAACCTGGTATCAGTGAGACGACAACAGAAGTACAAGAATAATCATACTTTACAAACATGTAAACAGGGAGCTGGTTTGACTCGAGAAGAAGACAAGGGATTTATACAAAAAAGATTTTCAGGTTACAGTAGAGGAGACAAATTACCATAGTCTACACGCCAACCAGTTAAACTGTAAAGGTGTTCTTATGTAATCCGTGTTGCTGATTCCAAAAAATGTAATCTTTTTTTTTTTTTTTTTGTTGTTGTTGTTGTTTCACATACTCTCTAGTTTTTGAGATAAATAATAATGTATTTTTTAGTCGGAAAGTTGTTATGTTATTGTCTACACAAAGCATCCAGTTATATTCTAAATACTTCCCCGCAGCTCTGCTTAGCACAGCATAATCCTCCAGCAGAGTGGAGTCGCCGTGGTGTAGCGGCTAGACCCTACCCTACACATTGTGAGCAGTCCTGACGGAGCTGGCCTCCTCCCTCCTCCCCCCCCCCCCCACGCCAAAAACAAAAACAAGAAAATACCTTGGCTCCCAGGTCAACCCAGCCTTAAATGGGTACCAGGTGCAGTGATGGGACACGACCAGGCGGCCAGTGTAATGCTGACTACTTCGCCTTTCAGTTTCAAATTGTCTTTCAATAAAGGTCTCGCCCTATATGCCCAGTGCGCACGAAGGCGTGGAAAGGGGTCTTGTTTTGTCAACTCTTATCTCCTTCAGAGCGCTCCTCTCTCTTCTCTCTAGCTGACATCTTGCAGTTCGCCTCGCATCTGAAAGGTGGGGGGGGGGGGGGGGGGGGGGGGGTTGGCGAGCCTGATATCGTATTCTATAAAACTAGTATCCAGGTACAATGTATTCTTAGGTTATATGTGCAAAATTCCCTAGTTCTTCTTCATTGTCTCTTGTTCTGTTATGCTTTTAGTTATGTTCGAGAAGCTGGATGTTGTAAGAGCCCTTTGGGAGAAAGTAAACAGTGCGAGGGCACAGATAGATCATTACGGTCTGAGGAGAATGGCGCTGCGAGGTGTTACCAGGGGATCTGGCCGACGCTCAACACTCAAGGGAAAGGCTGGACGGATATACAATCAGATAGTTACTGGTGCTTTTGGCATTGGAACTATTTCCTTCTTTGCTAAAGATAGGGACGCAACGTTTATAGAAGTGTCCCGATTCAACACTCAGCATTTTGTTCTGCTTTTTAGAAACAGGTTTGAAGAGGCATCGGGTGAGATTCTTTGAGGTCTGCATCCATTATGTCTAAGTGACAGAGTTCTCTGTTGTAAACTGTCTTCACACATGTCTAAAACAGTTTCATCTGCTGTTTCTTGGTGTAATTTAACACCGGTTTTATTATGACTTTTGTCTTGATATCGTAATTGCTGATTGACTAGTAAAACCATTAACAACCAAAATATGTTGGGGTTCGATGACAAGTCCTTAAAGTAAAGGACGGATTGTGCTTTTGTATGCTATATAGGGATGTAGTCGAATCCTCCATTTCTTACTTGTTCTTTTCACTAGTGTGACCGGTAACCAGTCTTTCACTTCTAGTCTCTCTCACTTGTGTTGTTTTTTGGTAATCCCATGGGAAGCCGTGGTGGCTAGACTTCAGACGCTCGTCTGTGGATCTGGTCGTGTCTTCAGGTCCTGTCGGAAGACATTTTCAAAAATGACCTGGGCTGCCTGATCGATCCACCCTAAGATGGGTACCTGGTAGATTCATGGAAAGTAATGGTCTCTGGCGTAATGTTGACCGCATCATTACTAAAAACACGAAAAAGCGTCTTTTACTCTACTGTAGTCCCTGTGGTAGGTTTTCCACTCATTGTTTGGGCACTTTTTTACCGCACGTTTTACTAAAGGCGCCCCCCCCCCCTTTCACCCCCACCCCCATTACCTTTTCTTTATTTGTTGTTGTTACTTGTAAAAGGCTAAGCATTTTTTTTAGGTATTCGCAATGCCGGGCTGACGGGTTCGACGTCAACCGCAGGCGAACTGGCAGCAGACCGCCTCTCTTTGGTTTCCTCAGTGGTATCGCAAGCCGACCATTGAGGCAGCACTGGCAAACTACTGAACGTAAACTGTCTAGAAAAAATGAATTACCACAACAACAAAAAAATTATCAGTGTTTGGATGTGACACATCATGTCAAGGATATTCAACTAACTTCACGTGAGATTCTGCTGTTATCAGAATTAAGGGGCTACCTGTTTAGCAAATTCGCATAGGGGTTAAATGGTTACTCCAGTCATGCATAGGCGTTCTCTTTCTAAGAATTTGTTCACAAAGTTCCTATTGTATTCAATATTACATTCAATTACTATTCGGCACATTTTAATAATATTATTAATAATAAAATGAGTTTTGCGCACTTAAACAATGCTTACGCTCCTCTAGGTCCTCGCCGTTTAGAAAACAACGGCTGCCACTAGATACGAAGATAGGTTATATTGTGTAGTTGTGTAGTAATATCTAATCTACCAATGTGCTGAAGAAGGCTCCATGGCTGCAACGTCCACGTTTTGTTCGGGCTTATATCTTTTCTATAAAACAGTAAGGGGTGGAGCCTCCGATAAACCCATGTTTTATTTGTTTCAGCATCCCTGTGTGTGCATGATCGGTCTCTTCTCTATCTCTATCTTTATTTCTGTCGCTCTCTCTCTCTCTCTTTCGCTTTCTCTCTTTCCTTTCTCTCTCTCTCTCTCTCTCTCTCTCTCTCTCTCTCTTTCCTTTCCTCCCTCTCACTCTCTCTCTCTCTCTCTCTCTCTCTCTCTCTCTCTCTCTCTCTCTCTGTATCGATTCCCACACGATCTGTACAACATTGATCTCTGTGGAATACTGTGTGTTGGCAATCAAGTTCAATAGATAATAACCAACCAATTTAATAAAATCCAACAAGATAGAGATTCAAACCACGTAACTTACGGTCGTGAAGCTATCGCCTAGCCGCACCTTCCCCCTCTCTCAGTAAAGCTTCAGCGCTAGACGGAAATCCCAAGGCAATCATTGGAACTGGCATGTAATGTTCTCACCATTTCTCATGCGGGGGTCACAAATAGGAAATGATTTGACATGTGTTCATATTGCCTAACTAATTGTACATCAATTTTCTATAATTGTAATAATTGCTGTTTTTCTATCAGAACCTGCACGTTTGTGCAGCAATGATGTTACACTTCCGCTCTTGTCTTTGCAATTTTTGTGACAGAGCTGCTGTATTTTACATGTTTTATAATATATTTGGCTCAAGGTCTTGTTATTCTGAAACCTTCAACACATCGCCCTATCAGTTATTTTGTTTTCGATTTTGTTTGTATCGTTGATATAAATAGGAGCTCTTCTACCGGATCATATTTCCTGTGTTTGGTTTATTTTTCATACCGTGGGCGATGGTTCTAGATTTAGAGTCGACAAAGAGAAAAGGACAGCAAAGGTTTCATATCTCCTGGTGGTTAGTAATCTGGTGAGTGCTTTAACAAATGTTTGATATTGTTGTTATTGCGTTGTGGAGGTTGTTGTTAGATTCTTCTTCTTCTTCTTCTTCTTCTTCTTCTTCTTCTTCTTCTTCTTCTTCTTTTTCTTTTTCTTCTTCTTCTTCTTCTTCTTCTTCTTCTTCTTCTTCTTCTTCTTCTTCTTCTTCTTCTTCTTCTTCTTCTTCTTCTTCTTCTTCTTCTTCTTCTTCTTCTTCTTCTTCTTCTTCTTCTTCTTCTTCTTCTTTTTTTTCTTCTGCTGCTGCTGCTGCTTCTTCTTCTTTTATTTCTTCTTCTTTTTCTTTTTTCTTCTTCTTCTTCTTCTTCTTCTTCTTCTTTTTCTTCTTTTTTTTTCTTCTTCTTCTTTTTCTTCTGCTGCTGCTGCTGCTTCTTCTTCTTTTATTTCTTCTTCTTTTTCTTTTTTCTTCTTCTTCTTCTTCTTCTTCTTCTTTTTCTTCTTTTTTTTCTTCTTCTTCTTTTTCTTCTTCTTCTTTTTTTAAAACCATCGTGGCACCTATTTAATTACTTATGTGAGTTTCCACAATTGAGCCTCATATTCACCATAATTATCAAGTGCTTTGCCGACTGGTGTGGGCGATCAAGCCTCTTTACAAACTGCCATCCACAACTGCGTTTGTCGACATCCATACATACCATGACCAAAGGCTGTCAAGAACTGTCTCACGCGGTCTTCCTCTGTCTCTCTTTCTACGAGTCTTTCCAACAGTTTCCCTATTTTCGTAGCAAGACCAGAACTGGTGACTGTCTCTTTCTGATGTTTGTGGTATGTTGTCTTCGAGCATTTGTCTCTTTCAAAACATCTGGGATGCTCTCTTTAGCTGTGCATGGAATTCTAAGGATGTTTCTGTAAAACCACAGTATCAGAACTGAGCATAGACAAACATTATGAATGTTTGTGTGCGTGTGAGTGTGTGTGTGTGTGTGTGTGTTTTAGTAATATTTTATACACAATACACTATTCGTATTCGTATTCGGCCGAATAGTTGGTCCCGCTATTCGTATTCGGCCGAATAGTGAAAATTCGGTACAGCCCTAATATATATATATATATATATATATATATATATATATATATATATATATATATATATATATATCATCATCATCATCATCAGGTGCCTTGCCGACTGGCGTGGGCGATCATGCCTCTCCATAATCCGCGATCTCCTGCAGCATGTATCAGTTCGTGTGCCGACACACCTCCATGCCATGCAACAAGACTGTCAAGCATCTTCTCTCGTTGTCTTCCTCTATCCCTCCTTCCACAGATCTTTCCAGTGGTCACAACATGTTCTATTTTCCCTCTTCTCATAAACATGGCCGAAAAATGATGACTGTCTCCTTCTGATGTCAGTGATAAGTTGTCTTCGGTCTCCCGCCTCTTTTAAAACCTCTTGGTTGCTCTTTTTGGCTGTCCAAGGTATTCTAAGCATTCTTCTGTAAAACCACATCTCTGAGGCCTCTAAAAATTGTTTGGCCTGCCTACCGATTGTCCAGGATTCACATCCATTTGTTAAAACTGGATGTATGTAGCAAGCAAGAATTCTTTTTCTAACTCTCAATGACAAGGATATATTGCACAAGATGTTTTTCATTTTATAAAATGCAGTTTTTGCCTGTCCAATTCTGTTTCTTATTTCAGTTATGCATCTTCCATCTGATGTTATCCATGTGCCCAGATACTTAAATTTCTGTACTTGTCTTAAAATAACACCATTGACTTTTATTACACATTTAGGAATAATTTGTTTCTTTGATACCACCATTACTTCTGTCTTCCCATTATTCAAACTGAGGCCCATTCTTCCACTTTCTAACACCACAATGTCTATCATTTCCTGTAATTCTTTCTGACTTGTTGCTATCAAGACTGTGTCATCAGCATAACGTAAATTGTTTATATTGTGCCCACCAACCACGATTCCGGGCATTTCAATTAAAGATCTCATAATATATTCACTATATATTGAAAACAAATCAGGTGAAAGTACACATCCTTGTCGTACGCCCCTCTTTATGCTTTGAAATGTACCTAAAAAGTTGTTAATTCTTATAGCTGCTGTTTGCTGCCAATACATATTCTTTATTATTCTTAGATCTTTTCCATCAATGTTTAATTTTTCTAACAGTTTGATTACTTCTTCATGCTTCACACAGTCAAATGCTTTTGTATAGTCTATGAAGCATAAGTACAAATCAGTCTTTACTTCTATAGCTCTTTATGACAATGTCCTTAGGATGTATATGGCATTGTTTGTACCTTTTCCTTCTACAAATCCACATTGTTCATCGCTGATTTCTGGTTTAATTTTGTTTCTTATTCTTCTCATAATTATTCTCAGTAAAATCTTAGTCATGTGACTCATAAGACTTATTGTGCGATGGTCTTCACATTTTAAAGTGCCTGGTTTCTTCGGCAGAGCTATAAATATGGATTTTAAAAGGTCATTTGGAATATACCCACTGTTATAAATCATTTACAAGTTTAGTTATTATTTCAATTCTAAAATTTCCCAGTGCTTCGATTTCTTCCAGTGAGATGTTGTCTGGCCCGGGTGCTTTTCCTTTCTTCATATGATGTATTGCATCCTCAACTTCTGCAGTCATTATTGGTGGACCATCATTGATGTTCTGCAGTTCTACGTCTGGTCTATTATCATCATACAATTCCCCTATATACTCTGTCCATCTGTTAATTATATTACTATATCCCATTAATAAGTCACCATCCTTTGATATCAAACATCCAGTGCTGTTACGTGTCATCTTTCCTGTTAACATATTTATCTGTTGGTACATGGAATGTGAGTCTTTCCCGTGATTTTCCCCAATCTCTGTACACATTTGATTCAGCCAGGCTTCTTTAGCCACTTTGCATTTGTTCACTATTTCTTTTTGTATTCTAGAGTATTCTTCTTTATCATTCTTTTTCTTCCTTCTTTCATCCATCAACTGCAGAATTTCGGTTGACATCCATTTCTTTTTTGCAACTGTATGGGTTGGTGGGATTGTCTCTTTTGATGTCTGCTGAATTGACTCACGCAACATATCCCACTGTTCATCAATTGTTTGTATAATTTCCATTGCATTATACCGGTTTTGTACAGTGACGTTGTACTGTTCCTTAATTTCTTTATCCGTTCTAAGAATTCCTAAATTTAACTTGATGTTCTGTGGTGTTTTTCTAATGTTCTTTAGTTTTTTTTTAATTTTTCCTACAACTGGAACATGGTCACTAAAGCAGTCTGCCCCTGGTCTAGTTTTAGCTCCAACTAAGCTGCTCTGAAATCTTCTTGAAATCAAAATATAATCAATCTGATTGCGGACATTATCACCAGGACTTTTCCAAGTCCACAATCTTCGAGGATGGTGTTTAAACCAGGTGTTACCTATTATCATGCTGCGCGACTCAGCCCATGCTATTAATCTGTCACCTCTCACCTTCTTTTCTCCTAGTCCATATCCACCCGTTATTCCGTACACTTTTTCACTTCCTACTGTTGCGTTAAAATCTCCAAGTACGATTGTTACTTCACAATTTTTGCATTGATCAACAGCCATGTCTAACTCATCATAAAATGCGTCAATGTCTTCCTCTGAACTATCTGCTGTTGGGGCATAAATCTGTACTAAGTTGATGTCAAACGGTCTGCCGCGAAGTTTTACTAATAGTACTCTATCTGATATTGTCCAAAATCCTTTAACAGTTTTTGAGTTCTTTGGATCCAAAATAATACCAACTCCCTTGCTATATTCTTTCCCTCCCGAGTAGATAATTCTGTGCTGATCTGAATACTTTTCCCCTGCTCCTGGCCATCGCATTTCACTAATTCCTAGTATGTTGATGTTCATTCTCTTCATTTCCATCTTGATGTTATCCAGTTTTCCGTTTTGCACGAGTGTTCTGACATTCCATGTACCAATGTTCATGATGTTTCTACCATTTACTTTTTCTACAGTAGCTGGATGACGGTCGGGTATCACCCGTAGAACATGATGCTCCCTACCGGACGAGGTGATTCCACCGGAATCCCCATTCACGTCGTTATCTGAATACGTATTATTTTGAGGCATGATTTTCTTGGGATGGTACAGCGGTGGTTTCCCCTTGCCTTCCGCCGGTTTGTTTATGGTTTGACTCCAATAGCCTTTGTCTAAAAAGATTTACCCTGCAAGGCAGCAGGGGGGAGAGGTTATGGCGCCTCTTACCCGCCGATGGCCATGTCGTAGAGTTTTGAGGTATTTTATAGAGTTAGCTGTCCCACCAACTAACTCGCCTCCTCTCAATGACCATCACCTGTTTTGGTCCACGGCCACTTATTCAATATATTCGTGGCTAACCTCTATATCTAGAGGCCTTTCCACCATCCGCCACCTGGTGGACGCGCCTAGTAGTAGGACAGGCTCCTACCCCAATATATATATATATATATATATATATATATATATATATATATATATATATATATATATATATTTATATAGACATAGACATACATGTACTATTACACACATACACATATACACACACACACATAACATACAGGTCTGCCCAAAGAGGCGCCGCCTTGACAGGATTGGAGACCAATCGACACTATGTAGGCAACGTGGCTGTCATTAGGCCGGCCGTGTTTACTTTCCCAGGACATACCTCCTGGTACCGATTCTAGGCTAGGTCGACCTGCGGTGCCCCATATATCCTGATAGAAATCCACACAACCAGCAGTGGGTTTCGATCGCGGTTCTTGGCTCACTGTGCAGTACATTGTAACTCCAACAAAGCGGTCCACGTCGAGACAGATGACAGTCGTAAACGTATTAGAACAATTAGACTTAGACTATTAATGTTCTTTGGACCTGTTATCAGAAGCGGTGGACGCCAGAACTTGGCAACAACTGGCAAGACTGATGGAAAGAGAGATAGAGGAAGACATAAAGATAAATACCCGGATGACCTGGCCTGATAGATGGAGCGGGGGAAAAAAACAGTGATCGGAACTGTGAGTATGCTGATAGCGTGGGCTTGTGAAACATGACAAACTACGCTTGATAGTTTAAGCTGGTGAAAGATGACAAACTACGCGTGATAGTGTGAGCTGGTGAAACATGACAAACTACGCATGATAGTGTGAGCTGGTGAAACATGACAAACTACACGTGATAATTTAAGCTAGTGACAGATGACAAACTACACGTGATAGTGTGAGCTGGTGAAACATGACAGTCTATACGTGATAGTGTGAGCTGGTGAAACATGACAAACTACGCGTGATAGTGTGAGCTGGTGAAACATGACAGTCTATACGTGATAGTGTGAGCTGGTGAAACATGACAAACTACACGTGATCGTGTGAGCTGGTGAAACATGACAAACTACACGTGATAGTGTGAGTTGGTGAAACGTGACAAACTACGCATGATAGTGTAAGCTGGTGAAAGATGACAGTCTACGCGTGATAGTGTAAGCTGGTGAAAGATGACAGTCTACGCGTGATAGTGTGAGTTGGTGAAACATGACAAACTACGCATGATAGTGTAAGCTGGTGAAAGATGACAGTCTACGCGTGATAGTGTAAGCTGGTGAAAGATGACAGTCTACGCGTGATAGTGTGAGCTGGTGAAACATGACAGTCTACACGTGATAGTGTGAGCTGGTGAAACATGACAGTCTACGCGTGATAGTGTGAGCTGGTGAAACATGACAGACTACGCGTGATAGCGTGAGCTTGTGAAAGATGACAGACTACTTGATGATGATGATGAAGATGAAGTCTACAGTCTATAAAGACGATACGGTGCCAACCAACCAGCCACTGTTGGCAAAACATCGTTTTCTTCTTCATTAATTCCAGCATTTTATTTCATACTTTCCCGGAGAACATCAAACCTTAATATATCATTTTCAAAGGACAGCGTCCACACCCACTCTTGAATATTTATGTTCAAAGGGTCGCTACGGAAATTGCATTAATCTAGTCAGCGGCGTTGATCAATTTACCTGTTGCCTTTGAAATTCTCTCTTCGGCCCCAATAAACCGAATTTAAAACTAAAATAGTCTAGTCATCTATGATTCGGTCATTGTGTGGAAAGGGGATCGCCGATCACTCAGTACGAACAAGCTTGTTGGACACTGTGTTACCTGAAATCAAAGAAGATTCATATATCAGGTAATGTGGTGGTGAATAATACATTATATATAATTATTATCGAGATTAAAACGGTTTCACTTTAATCAGGCGGAGACTGGTAGAGTGGCAAGCACCACTTCAAAGGTCCTGGGTAGTTACAATCCTTTAGTTTTTTCCTCAAGGCATGCTGGTGTTTTGGGAAATAAGCAGGCAGATAGATGGCCGGTTCCGCACCCCTTTGTGGTGAACTGATGTATGACAAGCTAGATATTGCGAGGGCCCTTTATGAGCTAGTGAACAGTGCCCAAGTACAGATAGATCATTACGGTATGAGGAGAATGGCACTGCGAGGAGTTACAAGGGGATCTGGCCGACGCTCGACAATCAGGGGAAAGGCGAGACAGACATACAGTCATACAGTTACTGGTACCATCGGTACTTTAACTCTTCTCTCGCTGGTGAAGATGGTGACGTAGCGCTTATGGGGGTGTCCTGAGTGCTGTGATGTCGATTCCTAATTCAACATCCACAAATGGTCACTGTTTATGTCATAGGGAGAATTCATTATTTGATTCTAGCATTATGTACCAAACTGTAGCCGGCGTTTGCGGATTAGGCGAAGGTGATTCGTAATGCCAGGGTACCAGGTTCCATCCCAACTACCAGCGATTTGGCAGCAGACCATTTTGTGTTGGTTTCGACCGTGACACGAAGATTCGACTGTCCTGAAACAATGACAAACTACTGAACGCTAACTAAGTTGTATGTAATTTTTGGATCCGTTTACTGGCTAGGATTTGAAATTCCATCATTGGTCTGTCAGATCCCTGTTGTAAACTGAGTTATGAGTTGAGAATCCACTTCATAACACTCAGGACATTGCCATAAGCGCTCCGCCCAATCTTCAGCGGCAAGCGCACAGTTCCAATTCCGATGTTACCAGTAACAATCCGATTATATGTCGGTCTCACCCTTTATCTGAGTGTTGAGCGTTGGTCAGATTCCCTGGACACTTCTCCCGGCACCATTGACTACAGACCGTTATGTCCTATGTGTCCCCCAGCACTGTTCACTCGCTTCCAAATGTCCCTTACAGAATCTATCTTGTCATGCCTCATTTTAACCCCAAATGGCGCAGAATCAAGCCAATCTCTCTGCTTGTTTTTTTTTCCTAACACACCTGCATCCTCTGTAAACAGTTTTCAGAAAACGATATCTACAAACAATTCAGCCAGCTTGGGTCATAATATGGTTGGGAAGCAGCGGTGGCTCAACTAGAGCAACTTTCCTATGATACCATGTTACCGAAACACTAAACAGTGAATAATATATAAAGCACAATTAAAATACTGAATACATTGTAGGCAATTATATTATGATCGGGGTGATTTTATGTGGAAAAAAAGGAGGGGGATGGGGGAGGAAATGATCTTTTCATATGCATTCGTCTTTAATAAGCTGGTTGGCAAGCTGTGCTGTCGTTTACAGCTTGGCTGAGATACATGTATCATTCCGTCAATGACATTAGATTTTAGGAAACCCCTAATTAGGCGTATTGATGACCATATCACCCACCAAAAACAGATTGGTCTATAAAATATAGGTCTAGCCCTACATGCCCAATACACCCAAAAGGCGTGGAAAAGAGTCCTTTACCTGTAGTTACTTAATAATTAGTGATCTTTTGCGAAGTGATTGTTATGAAGAGCCTTGCATCTGCTGAGGAAGGATCATTGTCGGTCGGCGCCTTCAAAAATTTACGTTTAGTGTGTTTACGCCATTTTTCAGGGTTTCCCCATCAGGCTCCATACACTGGAAAAACTGACTCCCAGAACATGTTCAGAAAGGTGGGGACAGACATGCTTCGCGCAGCTTAACATGCATAGCTTCAAAGGTCCCGATTAGTTGGCGTCCTTTGGGGGTTTTACTCGCCAACAGGTCAGCTCATTTATGAAATTAAACTCTGGCATACCACGGTGTGTGGATCCAGATTATGGAGGATAAGTGCGACTTCTGAATTCTGTCCAGCTATTCCGAGCTAAGGCTACCTGTTGTAATTTTCTTACGCATGTTCATGGTCTGAAATGACAATTCTGTATGTGGTGGTGCTAGTTCATTACCCAGTCCGGTCAACTTTCGTGGTGAAGACGCTGCCTGAATCTCAATAACTGTAGACTCGTTAGCCTTCAAACCTATCCGCTCTAAGAATATTATCGACCCTCTACGTCGCAATTGCATGTAATGCAGTTGTACATGTTTCTAACCCGCTCATTTTGCCAGCCAAACGTGGACGGGAATATAAACATGGACGTTACATTTGTGTGTAATCTACTGCGTTATTTTATTTAGGGGACAAATGTAATTCTATCTGTCTAGGAAGGTGGGGTCGGCCAGGAGGGAAGATTGGGTTGGTGGGGCCGAGGGGGGAGGAGGATTGGGCGATTGTACTCGCTGGCGAAGTGGATAAGACGTTTGCTACCTGCTGGTGTTGGTTGGGCGTTCAATTTCGAAATCTGTGTTTTTGTTCATGAGCGCCTGCGCTTTGGATATTACTGAGGAGTTCGTAATTTGTAAACAGATGATTTGGGTGGCCACCTGTCCAACTGGTGGAGGGAGAGAGAGAGAGAGAGAGAGAGAGAGAGAGAGAGAGAGAGAGAGAGAGAGAGAGAGAGAGAGACAGACAGACAGACAGAGACAGACAGACAGAGAGAGAGAGAGAGAGAGAGAGAGAGAGAGAGAGAGAGAGAGAGAGAGAGAGAGAGAGAGCGCGAGAGAGAACAATATGAATAAAATCCGGCTCAACAAAATCGATTCTTGTGCTATTAAACGTCCTTTTTTTCCATCCGTTTTTCCAAATAAAATTTACAGTAAGTTATACCAAGTACAAATCTAATAATATTCTCTCTCACTTTTTTTCTCCAACGTCTTAGACACTGTAAACTAAGAAACTAGAGGGAGAGAAGAAGAAACATGGAGTCTTGGTGAATCCAGGACATATAGCTTGGAGTGGCTTGAGCTGTCTCATATGCAGCCACGTATGCGTCTCATATGGTCTCATTTTGCATACGGCCCAGGCTTTCTAGCTGGGTTCTGCTGATAGTGAAAAAGCGCAGACAATATTCTATAAATACATATTGGTTTGAGAAGTTAACGTGGGCAATGTTCAATATTGGCGGACGCCATCGCCTCAAGACCTTGTCTCACTCAAACAAAAACATTGTTTATGTCTGTTAATGTGGGAAACATTAGTCAAAGATCACGCCGAGGTATTTCATTATGTTTGTTCTCTCGATGTCTATACCGCACATGCTCACAAATTGTGTAGGTGAACTGACAATGTGGGCGTTCAGAAAGAACCATTCTAAGGAGGTTTTTGTCGGGATGTCTGCTTTTTGTCTGGTTTACCTTTTGTCTGTTTATTCGTTGCACCACTCACTGAGTCTAAGTCCATGCTGTAGATTGTTGATCTTTCATGCCTAAACTTTCCTCGTTGGTACAAAAGAATATCATCTGCGACTGGCATTGTTTTGCCCCGGCTTTCCTTGAGTGCGTTGGTCAAGAGAATATATTACATCAGTGAGCTATGGGGCAGTGAGCCGGACAATCCATTCAGAGAAGAAACTGCCCCGTTTCCAGATTAAAGGGGGAAAAACGTTTCAGATATAATGTTGAGGTCGTTTCAATAAAGAAAGTTTAATCGTTTCGGATAATAAATAGTGACTGTTTCAGATATGGGAAAACAATTTAAGTTTTTATACACGAAATGTTGACTTTTTTAGATAAGAATGAAAACACCTCGGCAGACAGTCAATGATAATCACTGCATTCAGTACATAACGACTGATTTAAAAAAAAGGGGCGCATCGGGTTCATTTAAATGGAGAACGTCTCTAAAGTATAACCCAGAACCAAACATTTGAGAGTTCTGCTTTTTCCCTCAATGAACTCCAATTTCTAAACTGCACGGGTTCACACAGGCGTATTTCGAGGCGAAGAAGCATTCTATGCATCTTTGTTCTGGGTCATGCCAGTGTGTTGGAAAATGAACAGGCTGACAGACAGGCTGGATCTGAACAACTTGGTGGAAAAATTGATCCATGATAAGGCAGACGTGGTTAGGACCTTGTAGAAGAAAGTGTACAAACCGCAGGAGCAAATGGATCACCAAATTATGGTGAGACTGATGCAGCGGAGAGTGACGAGGGTATCTGTTCGATACCCGACGCTCAGGGGAAATGTAACACAATCGTATATTTCAAAATGCTACAGTCACTACTGGTATTAGAACTCAGCGCTGACTGTTAAAGATGGAGACAAAGCGCTTCTAGAATGCCCCGAGCGCTGTGATGTCGATTCTTGAATTATCTCAAATCAGCTCAGCTCGTATTTCTAAACAGAGAAGCTATATCTGCATAGCCCAATATTCTTTTCTGTCCGTAGATGCCAGAATCGTGAAGATCTGTCCTGTTTTCCACACTTCAGGCCTATTGAGTATTTTATATTATAGACCAGACGGCACTAGGTCAGTGATGTGGTCAGCATTATGCCGGTCACCTTTACTTCTCGGGACTTTACTTGGT
>CAJHNH020000104.1:155000-165000 GCA_905116865.2 Candidula unifasciata
TGACTGGTTGGCTAACTGACTGGTTGGCTAACTGACTGGTTGGCTAACTGACTGGTTGGCTAACTGACCGGCTGGCTAACTGATTGGTTGGCTAACTGACTGGCTGGCTAACTGACTGGCTGGCTAACTGACTGGTTGGCTAACTGACTGGCTGGCTAGCTAGTTGGCTAACTGACTGGCTGGCTAACTGACTAGTTGGCTAACTGACTGCTTGGCTAGCTGACTGGCTGGTTGGCTGGCTAGCTAGTTCTCTAGCTGACTGGTTGGCTAGCTGACTGGCTGGCTAGCTGACTGGTTGGCTAGCTGACTGGTTGGCTGACTGACTGGCTGGCTGGCTGACTGGTTGGCTAGCTGACTGGTTGGCTAGCTGACTGGTTGGCTAGCTGACTGGTTGGCTAGCTGACTGGTTAGCTAACTGACTGGCTGGCTAGCTGACTGGCTGGCTAGCTGGCAGTATGCATCTATGTATCCAAAAACCCAAACTCTTTCTGTGTTTCGTGGGTTTACTATAAACTAGGTGTTGACTCCTACCCAACGTTCACCATACCATAAACAAGACACAGTTTATCCCTTGCTCGTTTCATATGGCAAATGGCCGTGTAAAGTTATGGACTAAATATGATGTACCTGGACTGGAAGAAAGAAATTCCCATCTTAGAAGATCAGTGGCCAGCATTAGCAGTGTAGATATTTCTAATCAATATCACTGGCTAAATATATTTTAACTATATTAAACATGTAAGCCCGGTGGCGACATATCTCTGCTTCTTATTATCATCTGTTAAAATATAGGCATAGCGGCGAAGAGCAGAGAATGAGAAAAGAAAGAGTAATGCTCATAGATTGCAGCATACATGAGGAGTTTTAGATTCTTACCAACGTTAGGCTGTCAATGGTAATGATAGAGACTGTCTTTAGAAGACAGAAGGAAAGCAGTCACGACAGAAATGAAATGTTTAACTGATATGCCAGGTGTAACGAGGAAAGATCGACTTAGGAATGATATCAGGAGGAGAGTCGGCAGAGAAGCATTATTGGACTTTATAGGTAGACAACAAACTAAATGGTTTAGTCATGTAACAAGATTGGCATCAGACAGTGCACGACAGAGAGCAATCTTATACAGATACAACTGTAGCAAAAACCAGAGGTCGACCATACAGAAAATGAACCGTAGAAATATCGGACACACTGCAAAGTAATAGATACGAAGCGAACATAAGGGCCCATTACAGAGAAGAACAGAAAAGAAGAAGAAGAGGAGGAGGAAGAGAAAGAAGAAGAAGAAGAAGAAGAAGAAGAAGAAGAAGAAGAAGAAGAAGAAGAAGAAGAAGAAGAAGAAGAAGAAGAAGAAGAAGAAGAAGAAGAAGAAGAAGAAGAAGAAAAGAAAAAGAAAAAGAAAAAGAAAAAGAAAAAGAAAAAGAAAAAGAAAAAGAAAAAGACAAAGACAAAGAAAAAGAAAAAGAAGAAGAAGAAGAAGAAGAAGAAGAAGAAGAAGAAGAAGAAGAAGAAGAAGAAGAAGAAGAAGAAGAAGAAGAAGAAGAAGAAGAAGAAGAAGAAGAAGAAGGAGGAGGGGGAGGAGAAGGGGAAGGAGGAGAAGGGGAAGGAGGAGGAGGGGGAGGAGGAGGGGGGGAGGAGGAGGGGGAGGGGAGGGGGAGGATGGGGAGGAGGAGGAGGATGGGGAGGAGGAGGGGGATGGGGAGGAGGAGGGGGAGGAGGAGGGGGAGGAGGAGGGGGAGGAGGAGGGGGAGGGGGAGGAGGGGGAGGAGGAGGGGAGGGGAGGAGGAGGGGGATGGGGAGGGGGAGGAGGAGGGGGAGGAGGAGGGGGAGGAGGAGGAGGAGAAGGCAGCAGCAGCAGGAGGAAGAAGAAGAAAGAAGAAAGAAGAAATTAGAAAGAAGAAAGAAGAAAGAAGAAAGTAGAAAGAAGAAATGGGAAAGAAGAAAGAAGAAGGGAGGACGAGAAGAAAAAAAAAGACAAGTTTTCAAGCCTAAAATATATTTCTAATCCTCGAAATATATCGTATGAAATGAAAACACCCCCTCGTGTGTGTTCCAGTGCTCCATTATTTGGAGAAAACAAGAATTGACTTATAGCATCACCAACAAGTATGTCGTAAGAGTGGACTAATTGTAAGCCTCCTTCAAAGTCGAACTTCATATTCCTGAAAGTTAAGGAACCAAGAGTCTGCACACGAATAAATCAGTTCTGTCAAACGGAGATGCACTCATGTTTTGGAACGACGAAAGTCACTAGGTGGAGAAACAACCTGAACTTTCCGTCCTGGCACTGGCATTATATTTTCAAACTATGGCAGTTCTTTCACGTTTGGGTCAACTTGTCTTTAAAGCAGTGGCTTTCGACCTTCCTAATGCCGCGACCCTTTAATACAGTTCCCTCATGTTGTGATAACCCTTTAATACAGTTCCCTCATGTTGTGATGACCCTTTAATACAGTTCCCTCATGTTGTGATAACCCTTTAATACAGTTTCCTCATGTTGTGGTGACCCTTTAATACAGTTCCCCCACGTTGTGGTGACCCTTTAATACAGTTCTCTCATGTTGTGGTGCCCCCCCCCCCCCCCACAAACAATTATTGTCTGCATAACTTCAATGAATTGATGTTTTCCGATGCTCTTAGGCTACCCTTGTGAAAAGGGCACAACCCGCAGTTTGAGAATCACTGGTCTAAACTCTATTGTCTCTGGATCACGCAGGGCAGACACGGCTTCATAGGGCAAGCTGACCTCCTGGCCACCAGCCGCTCCTCATCCACAATTGTTAATAGTATAAAAAGACATACGACGTCCTAGAGGCATGCACTATTGGGACCAAATATACATTTGCTAGCGGCAAACAAAATTATGTTGAGATAAATGATAACAAATATTCAACGGAAGTAGCCAATAGCAATGCCCTTTGGACACCGGAATAGACGCCACGGGAAACCCAGTGTAGCAGAGGTGGAACGCGCTGATTACCATGATGATTACTTGATTTCAAATGCAGCGGATAATCAAAGAACAAAAAAGATTTCTCCGGTTTATCAGAAATTGCTGTATAGGATATCAACTCAATTACAGATGTATTTGTTGTTACGAATTGCGAGCGATTGTTCGCAGTCTATTTGTTTTGACAACACACAAGTTATGAAAAGACAAATATATTGGAGCCATCAACAACAGATGAAGCAAATATAACACTACACACAACAGTTATTAAAGTAACTGATCTGTTTACTTATTTAGGTAATAATTTTGATAGCTAAGGACATTCAAAGAAAGCAGTAATGGAACACGCGGGCAAAGCATACGATGTTATTAATAGCTTTAACAAAATATGGAACTCTGAATTGTATAGTTTTAAAACCAATTTATGTATTCTCAATTATAATGTTACTTCAGATATTTTAAATCATATGCGATGAAAGGTAAAGAACCACTAAAGACATAGAACGAAAGTTTAATGCATTCCAAAACATATTTCTGAGGAAAATGATGAAAATAAAATGGGATGAAGAAATGAGAGAAATGTCTTGGCAAACCAGAAAAGATGACGCTAAATTGGACGCTTCGTATATCAAGGGCAATAATACGAAATGTGGACCAATATGGAGGAAAGGCTTGGCAGAATGTTAAGCTTTTATGTTATTTTGCTCCTGACAGCGCTTTGCTAATGCAGTTTCCACATAAGGACGGTAGTCTACTGTTTCGCTGCCTAAGCTACTAAGCTTAGTGCTTGGTTGCAGCACTGTGAGCTGTGGTTTTCCTGTGGAATGCATTTCGTTTCTGCTGCGGTTTAGTGGTGGTATTCAGTATGGCCGGTAGCCGGTTTGCGTGTGAGTTGGTGAAATACCTTAAGTAATAATTCTACGTGTGTATAATAACCAACTCAACATTCCAAACTACTTCCATCAACGACAAACTGAATTTATGGTGGCGATTGTTGGCTTTGGCGCCTCTAGCAACTGATATACGCATTTACTGGGTGCACATATTTTTGGATTGTTAAGGGACAGATTGTTTGTTCACCAATTGTTCAAAGGTGACAGTGAGAGACATTTCATTTGATTTGCACTGGCACAGGAACGGAGCAAGTATGGGGAAACCCGATTGCAGTCATGCTGAAACCTCGATTAAGCCTAAGACTAAAATACGAAACGAAATAAGAAAGAATGTTTATGAAAAGAAAATGTTGGGGGGGGGGGGGTGAATAGACTAATTAAATAAACAAGTTATTACATTAAATTTAATAAGGAAGTGTTAAATAGTGCTACCTGCAGAACTAAGGACGTTAAAACTATGAATGAAACCATTTTCAAAGGAGTTTCCTTTTAACAAACATTATTCTCAACTCATGCTCTAAACGTTGTTGATAAGAAATATTCTCTTACACCCACAGAATCCTTTGGCAAACATTCTAGACAAACGCTTAGCTGCCATTTGCATCAATTGTATCTTTCCGCTCATTTGTGATAACACGTCTTGGTTTTATTCAGGTCGTTGTATTAGATACATTTTTTATAGCTGTCTCAAACTTTTTCTTTTAACCTCTTCGCCATATGCGTGACTTCATCTTTTTTCGATTTCCTCGTCTTCGTTGAATATGTTTTCATTACATTTTTTTTTTCCCAAAGAAAACTTCCTAACTTCTTTTCCCCATCGAAATGTGGCACGAGTTTCAGTAAAATCAAGCGCGCCGCATTTCGTATTTCTTCATTTAGCTTGTATCCTTTCTTCTTTCTTTTTAAACATCATGTCATTCATGTCAGTATTTTAATCACGACTTTATAAAGCTTTAACATATGGCAGATTGGTTTTGTCGAGGATAGTAAGTGTAGCAAAAGTATCTGTGTTTGAATACCTGGGCATGAGACGAGGGGGAAGGGGGGGGGGGGGGGGGGGGTTCGTTTCCTAACATATTTCATAAGGAGGAAGGGTCCTCAGATGTGCAAAACCTTGCCTAATTAGGTAATAATAATAATAATAATAATAATAATAATAATAATAATAATAATAATAATAAGAAGAAGAAGAAGAAGAAGAAGAAGAAGAAGAAGAAGAAGAAGAAGAAGAAGAAGAAGAAGAAGAAGAAGAAGAAGAAGAAGAAGAAGAAGAAGAAGAAGAAGATTAGCAACAACAACAACAGCAACAAAAATACATCTTGTATTTTAACATCACCCTCTGCATGTACATCAGCTAACTTCATTGTCAAGAAACGACTGCTTCAATAATCGAATCGACTTGTGCATGCCAATAACAAATCGTCTCACCCACACACACATATCTACACTCCCACTCACACCCACACCACCACACATGGCACCTCCGGTAGCCTTTACATGCCACGTGACTAGAGTGCAGGATGCTAGCTGCAGAAATAGGGCTGCAAAAGCAATTGAATTTATTGATTGCCAAGGTAACGTATTGACAATAGGGACACAGTTTGCCACCGGACAATACGTCATTGTCTTGAAACCCTGGCCTTACATAGTCCAGTGTGGGTTAGTCGCAGTTAATGATGGTGTGGACTTGTTTGCAGAATGGGAGAGGATCGGCAAGAACCAGGGATCCAGACCAGCAGGACGACCCAGGGTTCGGTGAGAAGACAATATCCAACATTTTCTGACTGACTCCGGACAGGAGTGGAACTAGATCAAAACGAAATTGATAGATAAGTCTGGCGATCTCTTTGGCGAACCTCTACATTCCAGGGTAGAAAAAGACCGACTAGGTAAGTTAGATTGCCAAGCGTATTCACAGTAAGACACTTTCTGGTATTTTGCAGGCACATACTGGAGTGTTATTTACAAATCCTGCTTTGCCAAAATCTTAATCGTTATTTCATATTCATTCATAGTCGAGTAGAACAGAGGTGACGACCCAAAGAAAACGCGTGTGGGACTTATAAAATGTCTAAGAACAATGGGGATGCGGAGAGGAAAGGGACTGAGAAGAAAGGGGAAGGGCCCTAATAGAGATGTAATCACTACTTAGCGACTTATTATAACAATATAAAACGTACAGTAAATGACCCTTTTCTGCGCCTTTATGTGTATTGGGAATATAAGGCAGGGCTAAAATTTTACACAGGAATCAGCACTCTGTGAGTGATGTAGTCAACACTATGCTGGCTGCCTTTACTTCCCATGACTACCTGGTGCCACCTTGAGGCTGGGTCGACACGGAAGCTAAGGTCATTTTTGAAAATAAAAATCCTACTCTGTCAAGACCTGACTTCACACCTTTCCGATCCGCGGGCCAGCGGCTAGCTGCTACCTCAAAGCGGCTCCCAATAGTAACATTGATAACAGCAATAATAATGACAGCGTTTAAAAAAATAATTATAAGAGATAACTATAAAGGATAATATGGAAATCTACTTCTTGAAATCTCCTCGACTCCAAATCTACAAGAGCTCTAACCATGTGACGTGGCGAGTGGGAGCCAAAACCCAACCTTAAGCTGCCTCAGGAACAAGAAAAAAAAAGAGAAAAGGTTCGTTTAGGCGGGGGTAAGATCATATGTATCTCACTCTGACAGGAGATGCTTTGTGTGGGGTATAATTTAGTGTAACAGTAAAACCTAGGCACACTAACTGAAATAACACGAATTTAAGTTAACAAATACATAAACTTTATTTACTGAATGACATAAAACAATAATACTTGATGACACACTCCGAACACTAAGTATACTAAAGAACAGCTAACTAGAAGGTATAAGGGCAGACCAGCCGAAAACTAACCGAGCAACTGGTAAACCAATGAAAAACAAAATACTGACAGTTACTAGCCAACCAACAACCAGGTAGTACCGTTATCTGTCGGAAAAACAGAAATAGGACTCCCTGTCCGCTTCAACAATTGACACGTGCACCTATTTCATAGTTAGGTGCCTTTGCTTTTTCTGACCTAGGCATCTAGTGTCCAATATCGTTTGCCATAGAGGTCATCAATGCCATTTAGCACGATCAGCTCTGGGTTTAATCCCCATTTATGATAAACGTTATCAGTACAGCTGTAGCACCACCTACCTTAGTGTACAGGTCCAACCACTAGGCTGGGAACTCGTAAGCAACAACAGATCTCACAATAATAGCAATTGTCTAAAAAGAAGTACATAACACTGTATAATGTCAGATTATAACACATAAACACCCAATCATTATCCTAAGTGCCATTACTTCTAAAACCCCACATCAAGTAAAGGTGGCCGGCATGGTGCTGACCCCCTCACCCACCAAGTGCTGGTTGTTCTATAAAGTATAGGTCTAGCCCTATGTGCCCAAATGTGTATCAAACCAGAATGGTTATGAATCGTCTGATTATCATTATTACTAGTCATAGATAATGATGAATGCACTCTTGCTTCCAACTCCACCTGTCATTCTATACAAAATATTACAATGCATTATTTATATTATAATCCCTCACTTAATTCCTGTTTATACCATAGCCCCTTCCCTGCTGCTGAAACCTCAAGAAAATAAATATATTACATAAAAACCAACATCTAAAACATTACTTACAACCATGGCAGTTATTTATTAAAGGAACCCCATTATGAGACGTTCCTTCATTTAAAGGCACTACTTGCGTTTAGTACTGGGAAGTTGCATGTCGTCATTTGTAACAGACCCTGCGTGTACACGTGGCTTGTCTCAAGTCCTTAAAAGTTACAAGTGTTAAACCGCATGGTTGTATATTACCCTAGACTGAAATGATAGAACTAACCTATTTCTTACTTGCATGTAAACACCACAAGAAATAATCTTCTGATAATGACAAACCATCAATCAGATCATTCCCTGTTCGCAATTAAACCTCTTCTACCTAATGTAAACTTTCCCAGCGGAGAGCCAGCTGTGACCTAAAACTATGGCGTGCCTTTCGTACACGTATTATATTCAAAAGTATTATATCAAAGAATAATAATAATTATATCAACTCAAATTATATCTAATTAAATTATTAATTAGTAATGGAACAGCCAGCCTTAATACCATTGTACTCCCCAAAGAGGAATACAAAATGATAGCATAAAAATACTACTGGTAAAACCAACTAAAAAAACTAAGAACTCACGCCGTCTGTGCCTAATTTGCTCTTCAACCGTGTGCAGTTAGAGCTACAAATTGGAAGGGCTTCATGCCTCTAGAGCAGCTACAGCTGGAAAAGGAAGCAGTTCCTTAAATCAGACCTTTTATCACCTTCCGCGACTCACGTGACTTGCTGGACACCACTGAGGAGTTCCACCAAACCACCTTGCCAGTGCAGGCAGCTATGGGCTTCTAAACCAAAATAATAAACAGGCCAAAAATCTACCTCCTGTCGCAGGCCTGTCACATTAGTAATAGCTAATCTCCGAAAGTTCTTCATCGATTGCTTTCAAATTTTAACAAAACGTAACATTCAAATGCGCGCGTGTTTATATATACGAGTGTCACACAAAGCACTAACTACATAGCTCCAGCGACTATCACATCGGTTTTTGTATCCTCGCCGCATTCCCGGCGCGGGTTTTTTTTTCTTCCGCTGGTAGGTGAACTTTGACTGTTGGCCTCAGAAATCTGCATGAATCTGTATGCCCACAGCACATACTACTTTCGGTCGCTCGTCGCCATCACTGTGCCCTGTTTGCAAACGGTGTTCTTATTTTTGACTTCGCCTTTGTCGTAAATTTCAGTGACCTCTCAGCATTCATGAATCTAGCCCCACCTATAACAGACGAGTATGTATACACTGAGACTGTAGCTCCTTCCTTTTTAAGCCTCCCCAAGATGGCCTCTTTTAGTTAACAATTTAGTTAGTTGCATATCTTTAGAGAACGTTGCAGAACCAACCCCAGCATTTGTTGTTGTTGTTGCTTTTGTGGTTTTTCTAGGCAAATTTACGTCTAGTAGTTTGCCATTCTTTTCTGGGCGGTCGGCTTCTCGAAAGCACTGACTAAACCAATGCAAGGCACAAAGCCCGCAGTTGTGATCGAATCAGGCACCCCGGCATTACGAAGCGAGTTCGCAACGCCTAAGCCACAGACGCCGACTTTATTGCCGGTCCCAAAATACCCCTAATTCGCATCGCACTACCCCAGGTATGTCAGAAGAAACAGCAATTTAGGCTGAACCACGTCCGGCTGAACCTTATGGATCGCTAATCGAAATACAGAATATAGTAAAGTTTATATAACTGTTCGAAACAAGAAACGCATAGTTATCCGATGGGGGCGTTTTCATTGATTTCGACAGCGGTATTAAGAAAGCCGACCGTCCAGTAGGCATTGGCAAACTACTGGAAGTAAATATGCCTAGAAAAACCACACAACAGCCAGGGGCTGTTAGGTTTGGTTCTGCAACGTCATGTAATGGATACGCAACTAACCTAACATGGGTATGTGAAAAGCCGACTCAAATGTTGTTTACCAGTGTCTAGTAGGCGTGAATTGCGTGGGTTTTGTAATGTTACAATGCAGTGGTCAAATGTGTTTAAGACCATATTTGTGAGCATAGCTATCGCGACCCAGATGGAAAAAAAAATAATAATAAATGTGTCACTTGATTGGGGAAGCCCTAAGGTATTCTTGTGTGAAATTTGAGTAGATGTACTTACTGCATTACAAAGATGCCGAATGTCAAAATTGTGAGTATATATGTTTCTTTCAGTAACTATGCGTTTCTGTTTTTTTAAACAGTATATTAGAGTCGTCATTGCAGATATGGATATTTTTTTTAGGGCGAACGAAAGAAAAAGAAAAAAAAAGATACTAAAACTACCCTTCCCCCATCCTTCCCCTCCCTCACCTAATTTATAACACCATTCGGGGAGCCCCTTAGGAATTCCCTACTAAATCTTGCAGCCGACGAGATGGGGTGACAAACCTAAAAAGTACCCAGAAATGCTGATGTCCCCCTCCTTCTTCTCTGTTTACTCCCCTTACAAATGCTTCACTCCCATTAAACACCCCCGACCTCCAACAATTTACAGAAGTTGTCTTTGTTAAGTT
>CAJHNH020000104.1:170000-180000 GCA_905116865.2 Candidula unifasciata
ATAAAACGTATCTCGCGGGCGGTGTTGCAAGTGCTGCGTCCCGACTACTGCGTATGCCCGGCTCTCTAGCGTAGTTGGCTAAACCGGACTGCGCGGTGACCGGGTGACGAGCTCCTTGGGGCCACATTTTCTCCCAGATTTACGGTATTTATCATAGAATCAAGGCCAAAGGGTTGCGATTTCCATAATACCGAGCCTAAGGGTTAAACAACACATGGCTCCTGGATACTAAAAAAAAAAAAACTAACATGGCGTTATTGAAATGTCAATAAAATTAAAATTTTAGTTTTGAAAATGTCGCCACCTATTTTAAAGCAAGCATACAATATAGGGCCACGTCGGTCAGATAAGGCGGCGCTACGAGCTTTTACCTCGTATAAGTGCTAATTTTCCGACCCATTGCTTCTACTGAGGTCGTGTTAACCTTGTACTCTAGCAGCGGCAAAAGAAGCTTTGCGATCAACATGAACTGGAGCACCAGACCTTAAACTTTCCGATTAGCCGGCATTGCCAGATATCTAGCATGTCTGTTGCCTGGGACTCGTGTACGCGCCGGACTTCCTTCCTATCAGAAAGCTTGGAATCGTAAATGCGGGTTCTTCCAGAACTGTGGCGATCAGTTTGTTTGCCACCATAAACCTGGTTCAAATTCAAATTCTCTTTCTTTGACCACTTTCAGCTAGGTCCGTTCACATTTCTGCTCACTTTCCTTTCAGCTATATTTGTGGTGACGTTTTCTGGTCGCGATCTTATTTGATTCTGGATTGTGTTCAATATTGTCACTTTCTATTTGTTGTGGTTTCCGCTCTTGCTGTTGTTTTTGTAATCTGGCTGGCCCTGTGCTGCGCTCAAGATGATTGGATGTTGAATCGATTTATTGTGGTATTCCTTGGCTGTTTGTTGTTTCCGGGGAAAGTAAATTGCCTATCCTAATAAGGACCGGCGGTAGATTGACTTGGGCAGGTACTGATGGCTATACTGCTGAGGTCTGGTATTATTTGGTGATTTTCTCGTATCCTTGTTGTGAAGTACTGCTCCTACATATGGTTTCGGTAATTTTGGCCTTGGTTGTGTTGTATCTGGTATTAGTGTTTGGGGTAACGGTGTCGACCTCGTTTGACTTCAAATTTTGGCTGTCGATATGGTTCCTCTGGTGAAGACCAAAGAACGTCATCATCCTGCAGTTCTGAGTTAAAGAAGTTCGGGTCTTCCAGCTCCCTGATGCGTTCGTTTATTTGGTCAACTGTTGCCAACGGAAACTGTTTCATCAGCGATGCCTGAGTTTTCTTATCTGGTGTTTGATGTGGTTTTTTCTGGGTCTCGGCTCCCTGTATTTGCTGCCTTCTTGTTGCCTCTTTCCGTGCTTTCTCTCTTTCTTCCATCACTCTGTTGGTTGCTTGCAGTTCCTTGTTAAGTCTGTTGTTTTCTTCGTATGCTCTTCGTAACTTTTCCTCTGTTTCAGCTAGTGCCTTCTTGATCATTGCGACTTCTTTCGCGAGAAGTTGTTGGTTATCCCGCAGATCATTGATGCCCGCCTCGTCTTCCCTTGCTTTAGTTGGTTGTTCCTTTTGTGTCTGGATAGTGGCCAGTGCATTCATGATGTCCTCCTTGAATTTCGTCATCTCTGCTGTCATCCGTTTCTGGGTGTCAAGAGTCGCCTGCATTATAGCTCTCAGGCCTGTTATTTCATCTCTGTCTTCATCTCGTTGGGTTTTGTATGCGTCTTTCTCGTCTCTGAGAGCTTGGATGTCACTTTTGAGTTGAGCCACCTCGTTGCTCAATTTGGTGGTAATGGCTGCAGTTATGCCTTGGGTTGCTTCGTGTCTTCTGCGGGCCTCATGGTATGGAATCTTATCCCGTATGGCCGTGGTTGCTATTTCTCTACATTGTTGCAGATAGGGGCACCCCAGGTACCTGGTGCTGTGCTGGCCGTAGCAGTTGGCGCACTTTCTGTTCGTATTGGGTGACTTAAAGTCTGTGTCCAGCTTTGCCAGCGGGCAATTGTTGAAGGCATGGTGTTGTGAACAGTATCGGCATACTTCATGTTCGCTTACACAAGTGGCCCGGGAGTGCCATGCTTTTTGGCAACGAGAGCACTGGATCACCTGTGGCACGTATTGCTCTGGTCTTTGCATTCTTTGATCTAGGTAGATTTTATCCGGGATGTTTTCTCCTTCCGATGTTATCACCGCCACTGGCAATGGATTCCGTTTTGAGCCCAGTCTCTCTGCTTGGTTGATGTTGACATTGGGGTTTTCTTTCCTTATTTGTTGCAGAATTTCTTCGTTGCTCCATTGCAGGTTGACTCTTCGGATCACCCAGCGTCTTACATTCTGGAAGATTGTAGCCGTCACAGTTATCTCCTCGGATAGTCGGAGTTCTTTCTTGCCGTCGTGTTGGATGTCATCCAGCATGTCTGAGGTGCGATTAGTTCTGTTTAGTGAGGCTATCACTCCTTCTCGAGTTCTCCTAATCTTTGCGACTGCCCTCTTGCCTAACATGATCTCCAGCATATTGATCAATGTTAGCGTTGCCAGTGTAGTGATTGCTGTCCGGCCCGAGCTGGTCTGTCGTAGAAATATTGTGGCAGGAAATTCATAGCTGCCTGTCTTTCGTCGATCTGGAGATGTTTGTGGACTTGGCTGTGTTGGTTCAGGTGACGCTGGAGTGTCACTCAGGGCCTCACTGGTAGTCGGGGCGTCTTCTTGTGATTCGGTAGTAACTGTCTGCGTCTTCCTGGCCTCCGAGTTAGATCGGGTAGATCGGTCAGTGGGCTGTTTCCTCTGTCCGTTGCGCTTTGCGTTAGGTTTGTTTCTCCGAGACATGGTGCTTGCGGAGAAGGCCTCTCGCTCTGGCAAATACTTTGTATTGTGTTATGTAGATTTCAGTCCTATCTGGTGATAATTGCGGAGAAGTCCTCTCGCTCTGCCTATCCTCAAAGGGACCAGCAGGTACTGTATTGTGCAGGTATCAATATCTGATGACAATTGCGGAGAAGTCCTCTCGCTCTGCCTATCCTCCAAGGGACCAGCATATACTGTATTGTGCAGGTATCAATACTATCTGATGATTGGCTGATAAGGTGGAGCCGAAGCTGCGTAAACCTGGTTGCCACAGCTTCACTTTTAAGGACTGACTTTTGCGGCTTGAACTGCCTATTGCACCATTCGACCACGCAATCAAGCCTCTTCAGAATAAGACGTGCGTGATTCTGACTGCCCGTTATGACAATCAAGCCTCTTGAGAATAACACGTGCGTGATTCTGACTGCCCGTTATGACAGCCGTATCGTCCATAAGTGATCTCAGTGGTGTCATCCAGTGATCTCCAAAGTGAAGGCCCTTTCCGAAATAAGCGTCCCCTATTTAACATAAACTGCATTGCCATCACGAATACTACGTTGTTGGGGTCCAGCCATACTACGAACAGTTCGGTTTTTTTGCCTTTGCTCTCTGAAAATAGACTCAATAATCATGGTCGCTTACTCGAGACATCCGGGGATGCTCTGGATGCCATCTTTCTGCACCGATGTGTCAATGTATCTGTTCTGCATTAGAAGCAGTGTGAGTCTGCGTGCCAAAACCGAGAACGTTTTTCGCTCAACGTTTAACAGCCAGAAATATCTGAATTAGGATAGATTTGTGGAGTCTAGCTCCTTGGGAATGTAGACACCGTTGGCTTTCTGCCACTACATAGATACTGTCGGCCCGACGCAAGCCTTAGTAAGCGGTAAAGCTTGCGAAAGACTTTGGTGCAGCGTGTGTACACCACGGACAGGATACCACTGGGTCCTGGGGAAGATTTGGTTTTTTCACAACTTCTTTAAAGTTTGAAGTTTGAACAATATTGAAGTTTAAAGAGCGGACCAATATTATGGCACACGGGTAGTAACCCATAAGTGCTCCATTCTTCTTCTAACGCAAGTCTGAGTCCGAAGAAGCTCAATATAGTGGACAGGCTGTGTAGCACCGGCGAGGATCCTGTCATTTTGACCTCAGACCAAGATTGAGGAACTGTTTCCAGAAAAAAAAAAACAAGCCATACTGGAGAGTGTCAGTGTAGGTAAAAGCGGCCGGAGGGATATTAGCCAAAAAACGCAAAGATTCAGTATGATATGTTCTTTGAAATGCCGCCCCTAATAGAATCGCAGAGTCAGATCAAACACTCAAATTTAATTCTCACATTGTTGCTTTTGCCGCTCCTTGAGTGTGAAAGTGCGTGAGGCGGGAGGACTGGCTAGAGACCGAGTTTCTTTCAGGCAGACTGTGATGAGAGCGACGTTCTGCAAAGGACCTGCTACATGATGATGATGATGCTTTTGCCACACACACTTACGCTGCATAATGGTTTAAAAAAAGCTCCCATGGCCTTGCAACGACTACCAGTTGGCCCAATAAAATATGTCATAATCATATTACAGAAGCCGATGGACGTGAAGAGGAATATGTACTTTTATTAAAACTAATATATTTCTCAAAAAATCCAATTAGATATTTGATAACCAACAGTTATAGAGCCACGACATTTCACCCATATGTCTAGGAATAATGTGTAGACAAAAATCATCAAGAAATATGAGATTATGACGATTCATTTCCAAGCTGGCCGAACATTGCCATACAAAATGTACACATGTGAGTCTGGGATTGTACTTTGTTATTTCTGGGCAAAAATTGGAGTGACAGATAAGCTAACACAAGGAATAATCTGTTATTTTAGGACCTGAGGTATTTAGATGAATACCCGTTATGAAGAAACTGAAGAATTATGCGAAACAATCAAATATACGCAATCCATTTTTGTAAGGATTTTTTTTTTTTTTTAATGCCGGTGGATAGTTTAAATGTACCTTTTTTGGGGTCAATATTTAAAAACAAACATGTGATTTACTTTCTATTTTATTAAATCTGCTTTTTTTTTTTTTTAAAGTTATTTTTGAGTGTATGAAGTCGAACAATAGGGATGTTTCTATATTCGTATGTGTAATTATAATATCTGCGACTTTTTTTTTTGTTCTTTGTTCATGCTTGTAGTTTTTTTTTTTAAACAAGTTAATAAGAAAAGGGACAAAGAAAGACAAAAAGAAAATCGCCCCAAAAAGAGACATTCATAGAGATATTTATATGTATTTATCTGTACAAATAAGTGAGAAAAAAAAACCTATTTACAAATCCTTTGTTATTGATATCATTTGTGTTTATGTAAATTGCTTGAATGATGAAAGTAAAATGCTCAAATGAATGATTGAATAAAATAATTAAAAACCGGCCTCCATGCACTCGGGACATTTCCACACGTTCTCCGTCTCCTTCTTTAGCCAACAAAGAGTCGGTACGTGTCAGGGACCTAATGTACTCTACTTATTTTATCTGGCTCGCTGGGTAGGCCAGCTGACAGACTCAACTACTCAGATACACTTAAGACGACACTCCTGCTGAGTACAACCATAATCTTTAATGTACAACGAACATTAGACGTACAACACTTCAACTGGGCTAAGCAGCTCCCATCCGAAACTGCCTTGGCGATGACAGCTTTACAATCACTAATCACCCCAGGCCAGCTCCCATGGATCTAGGGGAGCACGACTCTTAGCTAGCAGTGTCTCAGTGCCAATCAATCCGCCGTCTATTGCCAAACGGGACTTCAGCGATACACGGGAAGTGTATGGCCTAAGCGTGCCCGGGCAGTGTTATCGCCATTACAAGGCGCGTCACCTCGATTAACTGCTTAAACAAATACTGCATGGAATGTCTACTACACAAAGAAACCTTAATTCTCTACACTATCTAGTCGAAACATTAAATAGAAATACAGCCTATCATAGACACTAAATACGAATATCCTATTTCAACCTAACCGTCGCTACCCTAACGTTACCTCGTCGTAATGTTTCCGTCTTGTCTCCCTCTGTCCACCAGCACACAACCGTCGTACACAACTGTCCGCACACAACTCCCCTCAAACCCGCTTGGACAAAGCCTTTTGTATTTCCTCTGAGTTCACGGCTTAATCCGCAGCACTCCGTGTCAGCTGAGTGAACTCGACATGGCCTCTAAACTGGGCCCGGCTTATTGCCTGGACAAGCTGTCCGTTCCCCTACTGAGTTGTACTGCAGGTCAACTCGTACAAACGTGATGATTCACTATAGGACATCTGTTGTGCTTTCCATAGACGAACTGGCCTCTGACAGTATGCTAACAGTACCTGTTGCATCCTGATTATAAATCGGCTAAGTATTCCCTGCAATCTTTAATGTCTTCCTCACCCCTCCGCACATTCCTGACTGAATTAGACTGTTAATTTATCGTTCCTTGGTCTGTTCCGTCGCACGGTCCACTTGATCCCGGATAGCCTTCTCCACTTCCACTTTATCATAACTTAGCTCATCACCAAGCGAAGCAAGCCAGTAGGACGACAGTTTCTGTTTTCCAAAGCATGATCTGTGAGTGCGTTCCAAAGACCACATGTTAGGCTGTGTTGCTCTCAAGTCCTCAAAAAGCTACTGTTACCGCCTCCACCTCTATTCTAATGCTGGATATTGTGACAGTATACGCGAGACTGTGGTTTCAAACAGTGTTCATTTACCTTAGCAATAAAACCCCACCTACTCTTTTTACCTCTCACTACTGACCCACGTGTGTAAATAACCATGTTTTCAAATGGGACAGCGAAGACTATCTTCTGTGATTTCAATCAGTAAACAGTTTATGGCCCGACCCTCCTGAAGTGATGTTGGAACCTCTATTATTTAACTAACATAGGCTCGTACTTCCACGGAGTAACGAGAATACCTTGGACAGATGAAAAGAGCAATGAAGATGAGAAAAAAAAAACAAATAACGGACTCGTGAAGATAACCTATTGCTTACATCAGAAGGAGACAATCTACCTTCTTTAGAAGAAGAAAAAGAAAGCTTGTAGCGAACGAATTAATGACTTTGCTGACTGTATGTTCAGCTCAGTCTCGACTTTAATGACTTTACTGACGATATATTCAGCTCAGTCTCGACTTTAATGACTTTACTGACGATATATTCAGCTCAGTCTCGACTTTAATGACCTTACTGGCGGTATATTCAGTTGACTTTAATAATTTACAGTTCAATCTCGACATTAATGACTTTACTGGCGATATATTCAGCTCAGTCTCGACTTTGATGATCTTACTAAAGGTATATTCAGTTAAATCTCGACTTTAATAAATTACAGTTCAATCTCGACATTATTGACTTTACTGACGGTATATTCAGCTCAGTCTCAACTTTAATGACTTTACTGACGGTATATTCAGCTCTGTCTCGACATTAATGACTTCACTGACGGTATGTTCAGTTCAATCACTACTTTAATGACTTTACAGTTCAATTTCAACATTATTGACGTTACTGACGGTATATTCAGCTCTGTCTCGAAATTAATGATTTCACTGACGGTATGTTCAGTTGAATCAGTACTTTAATGACTTTACTGACAGTATATTCTGCTCAGTCTCGACAAGTTGCGAGCCTGTCTCCAGCACATAAGCATCTACATGGCCAATCAATCGATCAATCAGGGGCCATCTCCTCAGTGAAGGTTTCCCCTCCCCCCACCCCCTCTTTCCCCCACTTATATCAGTACCTGCTTCTCTCACTCGACCTTTCCCTCCAGAATGTTTTTTAAAAGAACGTTACTAATTTTAATTTGGCCCACAAATTTCGGTTGTCATGGTTGAGTCCTCAGAAAATGTTACTTTGCTTGTGCAAAAGTTTAAGGTTACTCGGTGTAAAATTAGTTCAATTCGCGGCTGCTTTTCCCGATTGGGGTTAAGTCCTAGCTGCTGTGTTCAAAATGTGTCCCTAGTGGCATTAAGACATCTCTCTTGTGCAAAAAGTAAACTGATCCGCATTGTGAGTGGCAATATTTTATGTTTTCTTTAATTCCATGGCGGGGGGCAGGTGAGAAACATGAAACTAAATCATTTGACAATGTTTTCAAGCGTGCTGGCACAAGTGCACTGGAAGAATCATTTAAAAATCAATGTGCGAAAAAAAAAAAAAAACGGTCAACAGTTTGACAAAAGATATTGTGTTAGTGTAGAAACAGTTCAGATGATTGTCAGTAAGTTGCAAAATTTATGATAATAATAATCATCATCATAATCATCATTATCACCATCATCATTCTGTGACTATATATGTCACATAGGGCTAGCAGTGGCGTTCCCAGTTCCATTCTGTCCTGAGCAATCCTGTCACAATCATGGACCGAAGCCAGTCCAGAACCGTTGACCTTTCTCTGTACCGTTGATCTGAAGGTGTCTCTTGGATATCCACCTTTGCTCAGTCCATTTGTTTCCTATTTCTATGGCTGTTTAGTGATTCTTCCTCTATGTTTAATGGTATTATTAATGTGTTGACATATTTGTGTGTGTGTGTGTGTGTGTGTGTGTGTGTGTGTGTGTGTGTGATAAAAAAAGTTGCGGGAAAATTTTCTTTTTTTCTGTCTTTTTTTTTTTAAAGTTTATCCCGTTTAATGTTTATTAATCTCTTTACGTATTTTAATCTAATGTGTTTACCTTTCGTTAAATATCTGTAATTATTCTCGAAATTTATCTGACATATGTTAATACTTTAAGCTTCATATTGTGCGAATTTCTGTTGCAAAAAAATTTGTATACGACATTGTAGCCGCCCACGCCCAACCCTCCTTCTTTCGCTTCCAGGGTTTGGCACCGACAGTGGCGTGACAAGTATACAATGAGATGTTTCTTCTTCTTCTCTTTTTCGTCTTCACTTTCACTTTACCGCTTCAGGTGTCGAGGGAGATGTGAAGTTCTGCTTCATGCTCTTCTGGCTGCTTTAACTTTAAGCAGATTGTGATGTTGCAGAGTTTCTATGATGTTATCTTTCCATTTATTCTTGGTCTACCCCGCACTGAAGATGACTTTTCTCTTACGACTAATTTCCCGTTTTTATCTCACCTACTCTTAACTCCAGTCTTTCTCATGCATTTTATTTCCATAGATAGTAATTTTCTTGTATATTCTTGTATAGTCACGAACTGGTACATATTGCAGAACATCGCAGATTGTGGAGAGGTATGATCGCCAACTCAGTAAGGCACCTGATGATGATGATGATGAATCTGTTGTGGATGACCACGTTTGGTACTGCTAACATGGGGTTGGAATGATGAAGCTTTGAATGAGATGCTTCTGTATGTTGATTCGAATTATCTTATGTAAGACGAGGGTAAACTGTCTCAACTCCATATTTACTCTACTGCATCGAATATTAATTTCTTCGCCTAATTTACAATGTGAAAGCCGCCGTGGTGTAGCGGCTAGACGCTCGCCTGCGTATCGGAATGTCGCTGGTTCTGGTCCTGACAACGCGGAACTTTGCAACAACAACAAAAACATGACCCCTGGCTCCCAGGTCGACCTAATTTTAAATAGGTACCGGGTGAAGTCCGAGGAAGTAAAGGCTCATGGTGTGATGTTGACCACATGACTCACCAAGAACTAATTCGTCTCTTTAATATAGGTCTACCCTATATGTCATTTAGGCCTCTAGGCCTGAAATACAAAGGGCCCTTTACATCTGTTTGATTTACGATGAAAATCTTTTTCTGAATGTCCATGTCGTGTGGTGTTGACAGTCATGTCTAGCCACAACTTTCTGTCTCGTGTACTTTCAGTCCACTCTGACACAGAGAATCTGTTACGCCATGATGTCAAACTGAACAGTATCTGTTCTCTCGGTCTCCCTCTGCCTCTCTTTCCCTCCAACTTTCCTTCTGTCACGATGTACTACAGTTTTCTCCTTCTCATCACATGACCAGAGAATGTTGATGGTCTCTTTCCGATGTAGTCACTCAGTTTTTTTCGTCAGTCAGTTTCTTTCAAATCATTAATAATCTTTTTATCTGTCCAGAGTATTTTCATCATTCGTCTACAAAATCCCATCTCCGCAGCTTCCAAACAGGTGTTCACCAATATACTTTTGTCCGAAAC
>CAJHNH020000104.1:185000-187500 GCA_905116865.2 Candidula unifasciata
ATATATATATATATATATATATATAATATTAATTATAAATAACCTATTCAATTATATATATATATATATATATATATATATATATATATATATATATATATATATATATATATATATATATATATATATATATATATATATATATATAATTGAATAGGTTATTTATAATTAATTTTTAAAAAATGTGTATATTATATTATTACAAGTACAAATTCACTGAATTTAAAGATTGCTAACACCCCCACCTCACCATTGGTTAGTTCTTTGCGACATCCCCTCCCCCCTCCCCTTTTTTTTTTGGGGGGGGGGGGGAATCCCCCGCATGTTAAACAAATTAATATCCAAGATGTAGAGAAAATAAAGGAAGTAAAATTATTCGAAAATTAGTCGTAGATGGACAAAAATTACTGTGTATGTTGTGGTGAGGAATATACTAGAAAACTTAGTGGCAACTTCTGCTTTTTTAGCCCCTAAATGGAATATAGGACTTCAACCAACTCACGCCAAGTCGTTCAACCCTTCGCTGAAGCATGCAGCTCTTCCCCACGTCCTCCACGTTATTTTTCACCTCTCTCTAGCTCCCTTCTCCATGTTTTAAGTTTTCCTTTTTTTTTTCTATGCCCCTGCTGGTTCCAGTGCAAACGCATTCTGTTTATATTGTTCCCAGATTTACTCAGTGTGTTTCCTCTCTAACGCCAGTGTTTTTCGTCATCTTTTGGTCCACTGGAACTTGTTTAATTCTCTTCCAAAAGCTCTACATTCCTGATTCTGTCAAACCATTTAATTTCATTTTTTTCTGCGTATGCACCTGGTAATGAAAGTTTGTAGTTGATTGATGACAAGTGTCAGCAGGTGAAACCCGATGGATCAGGACAAGCGCACTGTCATGATCCCTAATTCTCATGATTGTTGAGACAGAAAACCCATGGCCGCGAGCATGTTATCGGTCGTTCATGTGAAGGTAATGGAGAAAGGGAACTTAATGGACACAATAGGAGGGGAATGAAAATAGAGGAAGAAACGGTTACAGAAAGGTTTAAAGCTGGGCTTCAGATTTAAAAAAAAAAAAAAATCGCACTAATAGTAAATAGTGACAACAATAAAGGGCATGAAATCCTATGTTATATAGTTGAAGACTTTTCTTATCGTAGGCGGTGTTGCTAGTCGCACTCGGTATCGCACTGGGCTGTGAGTCCCATGCCTTGTCATAGCTCAGTATAACACTGGAACGACGGAAAGTCGCCAGGAACCTTTGAGGTACGCGGAAGATCTCTGGGAATCTAAAAAAACAGGATCTGCTGCAGATAGCTCTTAATTATTGGCACTTAGATGTTAAATGACTTCTTAGAAAGAAGTAAATCAGTGTCCATGTAGTTTCCAAACATGAAACTTACACATGAAAATAAGTAAACAAGGTGAATTAACAAAAATTTCATCAGTTTTTTCTTAGGGATCTTATACCGTAACATAGCTTCGGGTAACCGCAGCAGCAAAATGGATAGACACTTGTCTTGCCTGGGAACGTCTAGAGTAGTGGTTGTCAGCCTTCCTAATGCCGCGACCCTTTCATACAGTTTCTTGTTGAAGTGACTCTTTAAGACAGATCCTCATGTTGAAGTGACTCTTTAAGACAGTTCCTCATGTTGTGGCGACCGCCAAACAAACAATTATTTTCGTTACTACTTCATAACTTCAATGAATATATGTTTTCCGATGGTCTTAGGCTACCCCTGTAAAAGGGTCGTTTGACCCAAAATAGGTTCGCAGGTTGAGAACCATTGGTCTAGAGCTCATATCCAAAGGAGGTTAAGCCGTCCTATCGCCATGGATGCACATTTTTTGTAAAAGTGTTTGTTTGTACACTTTCTATTATTTCATGTTATGTCAAACATTATTATTTTCAATACAGCACATTGTTATAATAATAATCATTACTACAATGATCATTAACAACATTACCCTCCTAAATTAGAATGAAGCCTCTTGAGGCTTCCCCTTCATTAAATCGATATTTTCCCGTTGTGGTTTTGAACAAAAAAGACAACTATGAGACTGCACAATTGTGCAATCTATTGTCTGTGTATTTTATATTCAGATTCCCCGTTTGTTAAGAATGTATGTTTGGCGGCGAACAGCGGGTGAGCTCACCCTGAATGTTTTCTCTGTGTCGACGATTCTCATTCTTCTTCTGCGTTCGACATCAGTCATGCTAAACATTGAGTCCCGTCTGGGTCACAGATAGGATTGTGCGTTTGATATAAATATGTGTATGTATATGCAGCGGAGGATAGGACTTATTTTTCATGTAAAAATGTAACTTGTTTAACATCCCGGATTCCTCTTGTCCCCAGCTCTGGGCATCTCGGACTCCCTGAAGCTGATGAACGATGTCCTCTACTTCATCATGCTGGTGATCTCCCAGCACAACCCCACGGCAGCCGAGTCAATGATGGTCAACGTCTATCCGTATGCTCATTATGTCTTCCAGGTACCCAGTTTT
>CAJHNH020000104.1:192500-215000 GCA_905116865.2 Candidula unifasciata
CCTTTAAGACAGTTCCTCCTATTGTAGCGACCCTTTAAGACAGTTCCTCGTGTTGTAGCGACCCTTTAATACAGTTCCTCATGTTGTAGCGACCCTTTAATACAGTTCCTCGTGTTGTAGCGACCCTTTAATACAGTTCCTCGTGTTGTAGCGACCCTTTAATACAGTTCCTCGTGTGTAGCGACCATTTAATACAGTTCCTCGTGTTGTAGCGACCCTTTAAGACAGTTCCTCTTGTTGTAGCGACCCTTTAAGACAGTTCCTCGTGTTGTAGCGACCCTTTAAGACAGTTCCTCGTGTTGTAGCGACCCTTTAATACAGTTTCTCGTGTTGTAGCGACCCTTTAAGACAGTTCCTCGTGTTGTAGCGACCCTTTAAGACAGTTCCTCATGTTGTGGCGACCCCCAAACACTTATTTTCGTTATTTATTACTTTTTTCGACTCCAACGACATATTTGTTGGGGAAGCAGTGGGTATATTCTTGTCCCTCCCCCCCCCTTTTCCCCGTGGGGCCTCTGAACCCACATGAGAAACTACGGGGCTCAGTTGAGTGGAAGAAGAGAAAAGGTAGCCCGGGAAATATTAGGTAACAGAAGTGGACTGAGTGGACAGGCCTCAGGCGTGCAACCATGACGTTCACTGCGTCTGATCAAAGGTCCTAGGTGTGCAACCATGACGTTCACTGCATCAGATCAAAGGTCCTAGGTGTGCAACCATGACGTTCACTGTATCTGATCAAAGGTCCTAGGTGTGCAACCATAACGTTCACTGCGTCTGATCAAAGGTCCTAGGCGTGCAACCATGACGTTCACTGCATCTGATCAAAGGTCCTAGGTGTGCAACCATAACGTTCACTGCGTCTGATCAAAGGTCCTAGGTGTGCAACCATGACGTTCACTGCATCTGATCAAAGGTCCTAGGCATGCAACCATGACGTTCACTGCATCTGATCAAAGGTCCTAGGCATGCAACCATGACGTTCACTGCATCCGATCAAAGGTCCTAGGTGTGCAACCATGACGTTCACTGCATCAGATCAAAGGTCCTAGGCATGCAACCATGACGTTCACTGCATCTAATCAAAGGTCCTAGGCTTGCAACCATGACGTTCACTGCATCTGATCAAAGGTCCTAGGTGTGCAACCATAACGTTCACTGCATCTGATCAAAGGTCCTAGGCATGCAACCATGACTTTTACTGCATCTGTCAATAATAAACTGACCATCCATAATTTGCACTCACTGATCAGGATTAGCTCTGCATATATTTTTTGAACTCGCTTTTCCTTGTCTATTGATAAGGATTCCTTCTTTCATTTATTGCCTTGCATTAAGGTCTACTGTGTTCGTAATTGTTGCTGTGCTTGTTATTCGCCCTATGCTTCATTAATATAAATTTCTGTAACCCATGGTACTTTTTCAATGGTTTGAAATGAATTATGTCCGTCTTCCATAGTTGTTGATTTCAGGTTGTACGATAGACATGGCAAATAAGACACCTTATTTTAGGGAGGGGGGGGGGGATTGCCTAGTTGACCATGTTCTTGGTGCACTTATTTCCATAGCGAGGCTCACACGCCGTCTGGAGGTGACAGGTTCGATTCCCGGCAGGGTGACTATAGCTTTTGATTGTTATGTTGTCGAATGTGTTCTTCTTTCTTTCTACTTCTTTCTATAGGTGCCGATCATACTTTTTATGTTACTTTATTCATGATTATGCTTCCGTTTTGCCTTTCCTTTGAGCGTTGAGCATAGACCACATTCCCTCCTCACTTCTCGCCCCACCAATCTCACCAGACTGTGGTGATCTGTTTGCTTACCCGAGTCGTACACCGGATCCAATTAGGCCTTATCTGTGTCTGCCTTATCATGCATGTTGTACAGACCCAGACAAACTGTCCACCTGTTTTTCTCCCAAGACACCGGCATGCCGCGGAGAAAAGTTTCAGACAGTGCTCTTCATCTGTAACCACCGAAGCAAAGCATAACTATATTTTCCCATTAAATTATCAATCGATACACGCAGCTATTCGTCATTTATCTAGTTGTCCATTATCCAATAATCCATCTAACGTTCCAGCCGCCAGTCTCTCATTACAGCTATCCGCCCATCTGCCTATTCATTATCCGTGCATCCATGTGTCCAGCATTTATCCATCAATAAATCCATCACCCCTCTTTGTATCCATCATCCCCCCACAACCTTCATCGAGCTATCTATCACCCACCATCCCATCCATTGTTCCATCCATCCATTTATCCATCCATTCATCTTTTCCTCCCGCCATCAAGTTCAGTAAGGTCCATATTCTGTGGAAAGACTCTTCACAACCTGCTCCAGCATTTGTAGGTTGTTCTGGTTTTACCACACAGTCTTACGTTCAGTAGTTTGCCATTGTACTCAACGGCGGGCGCTCTATACCCCTGTCGAAATTAGCCCAAAGCGGTCTGCTGTCAAATCGAGGGCGACTGAAATAGAACCGGCTACCTCGGAATTACCAAGCGTGTTTATAGCCCCTAAGCTACAGATTCCGACTACCCTTTGATTGGTCAGATTTAAAAAAAAAATACATGCCTTGCTTTTGATTCGTGTGGGTTCTGAGGCCCCGTTGTGTGAAAAATTAGAATAAACAAACTGCCTCCCCAACAAACATGACCTAGAAGGCGACTAATAGGAGACTTCCTTTAAAGTCGGAGTGCATCTGCCTGAGAGGCAAAGAACCAACAGTCTGCATAAAAATTATCAGGTTCTGTTAAAACGGATGTGCAATTAAAACTCAGGTACTGGAAAAAATCCGCAGCCCAGAAATGGGCAAACAACCTTGTCTTTCCGTCGAGGTTTATAGCCGGCGAACGCAAACAGACAAAGGTAATGCCGTAACGTGTATCTTTTTTGCTACTTTTGTAAAAATATAATGAAGACACCATTGCACGGCCATGGGCAATTCCGATTAAAGATTCAAATTACAGTAAATTAAAATAGTTAAAACGACTGAAAACACACAAGATAGAATATGCCTATGCGAATATAATATGATGTAAATTAAAAAAAAATATAAATAAATAAAAAATGTAAACAAAAATTAATTTATTATAAAGAATTTAAACGTGGCATCTTTAAACACAAAGGTTGAATAAAAACAAGAAGGTATTGAAATACAGATGAGGTTAAAAACTTTGGATATTATGAAAATTAACAGACGCTTGGTTTGAAATAAGATAAGGACCAAAAAAAAAACGAGTTAAGAGAGATTGAAATGCAAATGGCCGTTTACAAAAAAATTGTAAACGCAGATGCTTTGTTCAGTAAAGGAGAATATACTTTTATAAACAAGAAATACATTTAAAATATACATATTTTTTTAAAGTGTATTTTTTTTTTTTTTTTTCAACTTTATCCCCGAAGAATGGACCCTCAAACAAGTCAGGTCGAGTTGTCCTATTCGTTGATATCCCTTGAGTTTGGCCACATCTTCTTTCCCTATTTACCTCGATCATTCATTCTTTTTTTCTTCTTCTTTTTTTTTTAATTTGCGCTTTGGTCTACATCTACACTTTTTTTTAAAACAATGTGACCGTTAATGCAAAGACATTCTAGTTTGCACAGGTATCGGGTTTTCTCGTTCACACCTATCCACTTCCAGCGTCTTTTCCTCACGTCCTGATTCCCATTAGGAATGACTCATGAAAGCATTATGACAATACTAAAATATTTTTTCAAAATAAATTAGAATTAAATTGACAAAGTTGCCTAGGTGGACTAACAAGTTAGTTTCGTATCCTAATTAGGACTTTGTATACTCAACCTCATAAATGTGTGGCTGTTGTGGTTTTACGGGGCAAATTTATGACCTGTAGTTCGCCCAGATTTTTAAGAGCATGCATCTTTCCCATTGCAACATACGCCTGTGAGACCTGGACACTTACTAAACAAGCGGAACAGCGCATAAATGCATTTGAATATAAATGTTACAGACAGGTTCTAAGAATATCTTGGGTAAAGAAAAGAACAAATGCATCCATACTTCAAGAGCTGAATATTGAAGAGGGTTGGCTAGTAAAGACAATAAAACAAAGAAAATTGAAATATTTTGGTCACTTGAAACGTCATGGAAGTCTAGAGAGAACAATAATGGAGGGGTATATGCCTGGGAAGAGAGGAAGAGGAAGGCCAAGGAGAAGATGGGTGCAGGATGTGGCAGATGATCTCCAGATGGGTGTATCAGACGCAGGACATCTTGCTCAGGATAGGTAGGTTTTCCGGAGGGTTGTTATGGCAGCGAGGTTCCGCGAGGGACATGCTACTGAATGAATGAATGAATGAATGAGTTCGCCCACGCTTACAGGGCGGTCGGCTTCTACCACTGTCGAGACCAACGCAAGGTACCAGACCCGCAGCTGGGATCGAACCCGACACCCTGGCATTCCGACGCTTGTTCGCAACGCCCAAACCACAGACGCCGACACAGGCAGACTAAACTGGAGAAAATAGCTCAGAAAATACTACAAATTAATTAATTAAAAGCGCAGATGAAATCAGAGCACGACACACAACCATTTTAACACATTTAAATTTGGTAGCGTGACTTTCACAGGAAGTTGCAGAGCCATCCCTTGCATTGTTTGGTTGTGGTGATTTTTCTACGCAAACTTCAGTTAATTTGTTTGCAACTGGATATCTGACAATCGGCTTTTGGCACCATTTTTGAAACCAGCGCAGAACGGCCGCTGCTAACTCGCCTACAGCTCAGACTGAACCCGGCACCACGGCTTCACAAAGCGCTATCAACACCCTAAGCTTAGACGGCGGCAGTTCGAAGCCACATTTTAACGAATAAATTATCGAGGAAGATATAGACACACTGGTAACAGTATTCGTTTCCTTCGCTTTGATTGAGACATAGATACGCTCTGTTGCATAAAGGTGTGCTAATTTTGACATATTAAAAGACACTGTAATCTACGCCTCCACGCGTGTTGGCCATGTAGGGCTAGACCTTTATTTTATAGATTACTTTGATGGGTAAAGACCCCCCCCCCCCCCCAACCACCACCACTCCCCAACTATTTGTGTGTGTGTTAAAATCTGGCTCTTCATGTTAACATAGTTCGAATGTTGTTGCAGTTTAGTCCTCTCATTCCAGTACAAGCACTGACTGTGTCTGTAAATATTAGCTTGTTTTTTGTATGGATTTACGTGCACGGCAGATCTACTCCACCACTTTGTGGTAAACTGATGTATGACAAGTTAGATATTGTTTGGGTCCTTTGGGTGCGAGTGAACAGTGTGGAGGCGCAGATAGTTCATTACGGCCTGAGGAGAATGATGCTGTGAAAAGTTACCAGGGGATCTGGCCGACGCTCAACATTCGGGAGAAGGATGAGACGGATATACAGTCTTACGTTTGTGGTATCAGAGGAGTTGGAACTCTTCGCTTGTTTCTGATGATAGGAACTGAGCACTTATGAGAGTTGTGAGTGCTGTGACGTCGATTCCTAATTCAACATTCATCATTCGGCAGATAGTTGGTCTTATTTCCACATATGGAAGATCACTGAGTTGAAGCATCGCCCTGTATGCCGTATTCTGTGTGCATCCAAGTACGATGGGCCTGGTCTTATTCTGAATCCAAACCAGTCTCTATGTGCATACGGCTAACTGTCATAATCGCCTGAGCATAATCATTTACAGTGAGGTTTAAACCATGGTGGAAGAGAATGACGTGACGCTGCTTACAGTGTGTCTCACTTTTCTGAGGGGTATGGCGCTGCCATGATTTACCAGCGGATCTGGCCGACACTCGACACTCAAGGAAAAGGCGAGATGGATATACAGACAGCTATTGGTGCCTTCGTAATTGGAACTCTTCGCTTGAGGCTGACGAAAGGGACGGAGCGCTTCGTGGGGTGCCCTGAGTGCTATGATGTCGATTCTCAATTCAATACTCAACCGTTCGTCGCAGCCATTGTCTTTGCTTTGAATATCGCAATGTCTCATGCTCTTACACAGCGAGACTCTGATCAAAACACACTCCTTCCTTCTGCAAGTTCTCGCCATGCTCACCGAACAAGGACTCAGTTGTTGGTAAGAAACCCTTAGAAAACGGTGATCAGTAGCCACGTGACATTTGTACATGTCATTCAGGCTTCATTTTCCGTGTCAGTTAAATTTTTTGCAACAAGGTTGCTACATCCTGCTTCAAAATCAAAATAACGCCAAAAGTACTAAAAGTTACCATTCAGTAAATTTTTTTTTCTCTTAAGTATCTATATTTGTGCATCCCTTAAAGGATGAGCTCAAAAATAAAAACAAATGTTTTGCGATCATCCTCCCCTAAAATTCGAAATTTGGATAGTAACAACGTTGTCTTTCAGCAGCGTTGGCCTGGAGATGGGCGATGAAACGTAACGGAAGCGGTTTTAACCTCAAATGCAGTTATGAAAATAGACGTAGAAGAAATAACATTTTCATTAGCTACCAGGGGTTAAACCAGGCATTCATATATATATATATATAATATGAATAAAATGCGTTAATGAAAATGTTATTTTTTCTACGTCTTTTTTCCTAACTGCATCGCCCATCCCCTAAATTTGACGGACGAAGTTAACTCCCTCTCGAATACACCTAAAAAGGAAATACCGGCCAACGTTGCTGAAAGACAACGACATTACTGCCCAAATTTCGAGTTTATATATATATATAGATATATGTATATATATATATATATATATATATATATATATATATATATATATATATATATATATGGGTGTGTGTCTGTGTGTGTGTTGTGTGTTTGTGTATGTGTGTGTTGTCTGTGTGTGTGTCTCTCTGTCTGTGTGTATGTGTGTCATAAAACAGAGAATGCATTTCGTCAGCCACTAGAACTCAACTCATATGGTAAACAATAGTGATATAGTCGTCCCATGTGGGTTATCAGTCATCCCCATATGGGATGTAATTTTCTGTTATTTGAAGCTCCACCCTGGCTTCTGCTTTGGAGACTGAATATTGCTGGGGCTTAAATATGGCCCAGACGTAGATGTGGCCTAACTGCTGAAAGGGGTTTCTGGGACCTCTCCACGGGTGATCCTCATCCGCATGGTGGCACTTTGTGTCACCGAGTGTTTATCGCTTGTGTATGTCCTGGTGGGGTAAAAAGTATGTCAGTCAGTCAATAACGACATTCCATTGTGGCAGCCATTTTGAGATTATTATTATATTTTCAGCTTGCAATTGTTTTCTTTCTTGTTCGCCTTTCATTTGTTATTAAAATCAGTAAGGCGGAGAAGAGCAGAAAAAAATATAATCTATCTATCTTCTTATACCCCACCAGGACATCACACAAGCGATAAACACCTGATGACACAAAGTGCTACCATGTGGATGAGGATCACCCGGGGAGATGTCACAGAAACCGCGTTCAGCTGTTAGAGTATATTTTTGGCTGGGCTATACTGCAGCCCCTGGAAAGAGCCAGAGTAGGGCTTCAAATAACGAAAAATTGCATCTCACAAGGAGATGACTGGATGATGATAAAAAAGAGATAATTACCAGCCATGGAAATTAGATGTCTGAGAAGGGTTGCAGAGTGACTGTAGGAGAAAGAAAATCAGGAGTGAGGTCATAAAGGAGGTGTCGATACAGAACAATTCTAATTACATGCAGACAGCAAATCAAATGGTCTGCACACATAGAGAGAATAAATCGTGACGTCAGATCATATAAGGCACAACAGAAAAGAGAAGAAGGATGTATTACGTGAGGCAGACCAAGAACAAAATGGAGAGATAACATCAGATCTTTGATCGAGGCGGCCACAAAAGCAAGAAGCAGAAACTTGCATTACCCTCTACACATGAAGCAGTAAAAGGAAGTGAAGGAGAAGAAGAAAAAGTAGAAGAAGAGGAAGAAGAAGAAGAAGAAGAAGAAGAAGAAGAAGAAGAAGAAGAAGAAGAAGAAGAAGAAGAAGAAGAAGAAGAAGAAGAAGAAGAAGAAGAAGAAGAAGAAGAAGAAGAAGAAGAAGAAGAAGAAGAAGAAGAAGAAGAAGAAGAAGAAGAAGAAGAAGGTGAAGAAGGTGAAGAAGGTGAAGAAGGTGAAGAAGAAGAAGAAGAAGAAGAAGAAGAAGAAGAAGAAGAAGAAGAAGAAGAAGAAGAAGAAGAAGAAGAAGAAGAAGAAGAAGAAGAAGAAGAAGAAGAAGAAGAAGAAGAAGAAGAAGAAGAAGAAGAAGAAGAAGAAGAAGAAGAAAAAGAAAAACAAAAACAAAAAGAAGAAGAAAAAGAAAAAAAAAAAGAAGAAGAAGAAGAAGAAGAAGAAGAAGAAGAAGAAGAAGAAGAAGAAGAAGAAGAAGAAGAAGAAGAAGAAGAAGATGAAGAAGAAGAAGAAGAAGAAGAAGAAGAAGAAGAAGAAGAAGAAGAAGAAGAAGAAGAAGAAGAAGAAGAAGAAGAAGAAGAAGAAGAAGAAGAAGAAGAAGAAAAAGAAGAAGAAAAGAAAAAGAAAAAGAAGAAGAAAAAGAAAAAGAAAAAGAAAAAGAAAAAGAAGAAGAAGAAGAAGAAGAAGAAGAGGAAGAAGAAGAAGAAGAAGAGACCTGTTTTTGGACACATCCACACTTCTTCTTCTTCTTCTTGTAATCGCAATCTGATTTTCACTGACAGGCGAACTATTGTCACCAAATAGACGGCTTTTAGGAGTTTCCTTATAGTTCCACGCATCTTTGATTACTGTGTTACCTCACTGAGCCATTATTCCTTTCTTTATGGGCTGTACAGGGGATATTTTTGGTCATGTTCTGCAATTTGCACAGACAGCCCACACTTGATGGATGATTTGATCTTCATCAGGCAGTCCGCCTTTACTTCCAAAAACACTTCTTGATGTATAGTTTTCTCGTTTTCGAAAAATAACTATGGGTACCTTTATTTACAAACTGCTGGACATAAATTTGCCTAGAGAAACCACACAGCAGCCAGGGGCTGCTGGGGTTGGTTCTGCAACGTCTGTAAAGGATACGCAACTAACCTAATCTTTATTTAACAGTAACAAAACAATAGCAGCAACAACAAAAATTAACGTCAGAACGTAACATTAGAAGATGTATAAACAAAATGTCAAAAGGAAAAAAAACACAATTTATTCCCTGGTGATCGATGCTATAATTTTATGTTTTAGAAAACTAGTCCGACCTCCGCTGTGTGATTCAAATCTATCTCGCATAATTACCATCTCAAGCGGAGATCATGAATCAAGACACAGAATGCCAGTAATTTAACATCCGGAATGTTTTGTCAATACACTGGAGTTATCGTCGCGCTAACTGATTCTTTCTTTCACAGAGACGGGTTCATGTGGACACTGGTAATCTGTGGGAGAAGTGTTTATTCAGAATACGTGATCACAGTTGTGGTAATTCTAGTGTCTTTTTCTCTTCAGGTTGCTGTTTGCGTCACAGCATGGCTGACAGTCTCCGTGGCCATGGATCGATACATTTCAGTCTGTTATCCGTCAGTGTCAAAAACTCTGTGTACGATACCCAAAGCCAGAACAGTGGTAACGTCGGTGTTTGTTATCATGATTCTTCTGTCGATTCCTTCTGGGTTTCGGTATCGTCTGCAGACAATCCATGATACGATCAACAACATAACATGTATGGAGTTGGTGGTGACGGAACTTGGCCGGAATAAAGAATTTATGATTCCTTACACTTGGGTTCAGAACTTCCTCCGTGGCATAATTCCTGTGTTTATTCTCGTGTTTCTCAACGCCAGAATTATCAATGTTTTGAGGAAAGAACGGGTCAAAGGTAAAAAATTCAGCGCCAGAAACAGAATCACCATTATGCTCATCACAATGGTGGTTGTGTTCATCGTTTGCATTACTCCTGACGCTATCATGTCCACTTTCTTTGGGAAAGGATACGTGGAGGAAGACTCCCTGGTGAAAGGGATTCGGGAAATTACGGACAGCCTTGTTGCCTTGAACTCTGCTATCAACTTCCTTCTCTACTGCACTCTCAGTGTTGCTTTTAGAAACACCTTCATGAAAGTGTTCTTTGGTCGAAACTACGTGAAAATGCGCGGAGCCAACTGCACTCAACAGGGCCGCGACAGAACGACGCCCGCCATTAAGAATGATCAGAACGTGCCGCTGTCACAACCCAGGGCAGATTCAGACGGTACAAACTCCAATAGAAGTAATTTGCTGGACGACTCGCCATCCAAACCCAGCCTCTGCGATAACGACGATGACCTCTCCTGCCAGAGTTCGCCGGGGTCAGACGTCATCAGAAATGGCTACAGCCAGATATCGGAGGGCAGTTTCTTGATGAAGACACTTCACAAGGGTCACCAAATGAACTCTGATTGTTTATTGACTAAAGAGAAGATTGTTTTTGACGCACGTCTGAATTGTAGTGTGTATACAGGTCCTTTGGAGGCGGTTCAACCCCCATGGGAAAGACAAGCACCTAAAGTTACTACCGTCTGTATGTTTCAGGGGAGCCAACCTGACAGCGTACAGCTCTAGACCATAATCAAACAATAACATGTGTGTGTAGCTTTGCTTATTCGTACAACTTTAGGCGGCATCTTGTAGGTGGCTATGTTGTACATTGCTTTAAATGATGTGATAGTAGATATCTTTACTGACTCATCACCACAGGTTATCGTGTCGTAGGATTATACAACATCGGTTAGTCTCAACATTATGTTACTGCATTGAAACCGAGAGCTCGCCCAGTTGCCAGGTGTCGAGAGACGGGTACATTATCAGAGCACGTGTATACAAGGTCGCCTGAACTGCTCTGACATACATTCTGACTCCCTCGTAGCTGGCTATGTTACTTCTCATTCACTGATCTTTCCTCTCCCACTGTGATGTTATGGTATCATAAGCCGCGTGAAGTAAGTAAAGGACCCCTTTCCACGCCTTTGGCGTATAGAGTATACAGGGCTAGACCTATATTTTATAGACCAATCGGCACAAGATGGGTGATGTGGTCAGCATTACGCCAGCCGCCTTTACATCAGGACTGCACCTGGTACATAATCAATGCTGGGTCGACCTGGGAGCCGAGATCATTTCTGAAAATAGTCCGGCTCTGCCAGGGAGCGAACCCACGACCTTCCGATTCGCAGGAGAGCGTCTAGCTAATCTAGGGAATAACAAATAACGACATAGTTCTGTCAACAACACCATGTATTTCTGTTATAACAATCACAGTTAATGTTCTTATGAAAATGTCCCAACAACTACAAGCTAAAATCACATCGGCGACCCGGACTCCCCTTGGTTCGCCGATAGACGATTTCGTCACCTTTCGGGACAGTATCTGCGTCTGTCTTCTTTTTGTCGCATCAAACACTGCACAAGTTCTTTTCGGGGCTTCTGGGGGCATGCACACAACCTAGTCACAATTATAACCGAAAGCTCCTCTTTAGGGGATGCAGGTTGTACATCTGCCTGAGAGGTGAGGAACCAACAGTCTGCATGTAAATTTGTCAGACGTGTAAAAATGATGTACATGCAACACACTGGAACAGGACTAGAGATAAAAAGTGGACGAACAACCAGAACTTTCCGCTGGAGCTTACAGCCGATGAACGCGAAGAAGAAGACCTCACAGGACATTACTTGTACCCATTAAAAACTAGGTCGACCTGGGAGCCAAAGTAATTTTTTTTAAATAATCTTGCCTCGTCGTGACCCGATCCCACGACCTCCCGATCCGTAGGCGAGCGTCACACTACAGTGGTCCCTGTATAGTACGTTACTCAGTGTATAACGTTACTGTGCCCAACATTTCATTGATTCTCTGGGTGTATAAAGTTACTGTGCCCAATATTTCATTGATTCTCTGTGGATGTATAAAGTTAGTCTGCCCAACATTTCATTGATAATCAGTGTGCGTATAAAGTTACTGTCCTAAAATATCATTGGTTCTCTATGGGTGAACAAAGTGACTGTGCGAAAATATCATTGGTTGGTTCTCTATGGGTGTATAAAGTTACTCTGCCCAGTATTTCATTGATTCTCTGTGGGTGTATAAAGTTACTCTGCCCAACATTTCATTGATTCTCTGGGTGTATAAAGTTACTGTGCCCAATATTTCATTAATTCTCTATGGGTGTATAAAGTTAGTGTGCCCAACATTTCATTAATTCTCTATGGGTGTATAAAGTTAGTGTGCCCAACATTTCATTGATTCTCAGTGTGTATATAAAGTTACTGTGGGAAAATATCATTGGTTCTCTATGTGTGTATAAAGTTACTCTGCCCAATATTTCATTGATTCTCTATAGGTGTATAAAGTTACTCTGCCCAACATTTTATTGATTCTCTGTGGGTATATAAAGTTACTGTGCCCAGTATTTCATTGATTCTCTATAGGTGTATACAGTTACTGTGTCCAACATTTCAATGATTCTCTACGGGTGTATAAAGTTACTCTGCCCAACATTAAATTGAATCTCTATGGGTGTATAAAATTACTCTGCCCAACATTTCATTGATTCTCTATGGGTGTATACAGTTACCTGGCCCAACATTTCATTGATTCTCTTTGGGTGTATAAAATTACTCTGCCCAACATTTCATTGATTCTCTATGGGTGTATAAACTTACTCTGCCCAACATTTCATTGATAATAATACAATATTGTTATGGTTATTATAAAGTATAATAAATATTCACAGGTTACTGTATTACAATCTTTTATTTTAATGTGTGTGTATTTTCTGGGTGAGGAACGAAGGAACGAACAAACTTTATTTTCAAAGGGTTACAAATTGGGTATGCAGGCTCGTCTGACATTCGGCCTGTCTAAACACTCATTTTTCAGAGTACCAATGCCTATTAGGAGGGAAGGCGGCGGGGGGGGGGGGGGGAAGGGGGGGGCGGAAAGGGGGTTGAGGGGGGGGGTGGTGTATGTTCAAGAGTCATGAAATAGAGAAGGGAAAAGAAGACAATAGCGATCACTATCACAATTTTTCGAAATGAATGGATAATTGTGCCTCCCTCTCCAAACATCTATATGACAGTCCATATCACACTAGATGGAAGCTGTAGAGAGCAGATTCCTGGCATTGTTGATACTTTAGTCAGAACACTGATTGACGAAAACACAGATGAAGATGATGCTGTAGTTTACGCAGATGGGGTCAATAATTAGGGGCAAGCGAAGTGCATGGGCCTTCACAGTAAGCTCATGGGGAAAAACCATCAAGGAGATGAATGGCGCCTTTTCTGTTACAACTTGTAGGCTTACAGTGGGACTATGGTTGTAACAATGGTTTTAGCATGGCTTGGTACTCAAAAGTTGACACACGTATGCATTTTTAGTGACTCGATAAATATGCTTAGAAAAAAATCTAACCTGGATTTATCAGGCTCAGGCAAGAATGGATTGAAACTAGGGCTGTACCGAATAGTGATTTTCACTATTCGGCCGAATACGAATACGAATAGTGTATAGTCTATTAAATATATCTAAAAATAAAATATAAAAAAAAATTAAAAAAAAAAACACACACACACACACTTTCACAATGTCAAATGTACGCTAAGCTTTTACTTCACATAAAGTAGCACAGAATAGTCATCTTCTTCTTTAGCATTCTGAGCAGGTTTACTGCTGCAGATACCACTCGTCTCCATTCATCTCTATGGCTGGCCTTCTCTTCACAATTTGTGACATCAGTTGTTCGCAGGTTTGACTGAACATTATCTCTCGAACTTATTTTTTGTTTACGCCCATTCCTCTCTCAGGTGTATACAGTTTTACTTCTCTGTCTTCTGACATTCTTTCAATATGCCCTAACCATTTTAGTCTGTTAGCTCTCACGATGCTAGTGATCAATGATGATTTAAACAGATTATATGTTACATTGTTGCTCCTCACTCTCCATTCCCCGCTGTTAGCATCTTTGATGGGTCCAACGATTTTTCGTAAGACTGTTTTTGAAAACCAGTAATAAGGCCTCATATTTTTCATTTCTGCTTCGAGTTTCAGAGCCATATAAAACGACTGGTCTTATCAACGTTCTATATATTTTGATCTTGGTGTTGCGGAACAAACACTTTGACTTTAGCAGATGTTGAAGGGCATAGTATACTTTATTTCTAGATTGTATTCTAAATTATATTTCTTCTCTCAGCATGTTGGAGCAGTTGAAGTTTGCACCCAAGTACTTAAATGTTTCCGTTCGTTTGATATTATATTATCGACTTGAATGTGGCCGGAGTTTATATTCTTTTCATGTCTAGTTAGTATTCGTACAGAATAGTAAACATTTTAAAACATTTTATGTTTCGCATCCTTCAGTCAATCTGTGATAACTAATAACTAGGAATGAATGAATCCTAAGTATTATAACAAGTAACTAAACTTGTAAATTGTCACCAACAGCTTAGTTAATACATGAAAGCTGCATTAGCTTTCAACAGAACCAATCGTTCCATTTTGTCAGTTTTAAGGCCGTGTATGCAGAAGCGGGTGTAAGGTAACTACTATTCCTATTCGGCCCGACCGCAACTATTCGGCCGAATACCGAATAGTCAATAGGACCACTATTCGGCCCCGAAGCGAATATGAAGCGAATATTCGGTACAGCCGTAATTGAAACAGTAGGCACTTTACGAATATCTGCCCTAATCTTCATCTTTGTGCCAGATCATGCTGGTGTTCAAGTGAACTAGAGTGCATACTATCTTGCTGACACTGCAGTTGCTATGGCTGGTCAAGTACTGTACAGAAGTGATGTTATCAATGCCATGCGCTGCACTTACCGTACCGAGGAGCAAGCCAAAGAACATGACTCCATATCCCTGTCTAGACTGATGGACATAGGGGTTCAGTCTGGAGCTGCAAGAAATAAACAATTAATTGAAGGGACAAGCCGTTTTATTAACCAACACAGAACGGGCGTCATCAGTCTTTTTACACTTGTGGAGCTTTTGAGGAGGTGATCGGAGCAGCTATGGATCTATTCAGAGTGCTGTGATGACAATCCTTTCTAATTACTAATCACTAATCACAATTTGTGGACATTCAAACAAATACAAGATATTCGACGATGTCCACCAAAAAAAGATTTCATAAATTGATTTACGTAAATGCGATCACGTAACCGTTCCCTATAACATCGTATTCCACTGCTTCCTCCAACCCTTTTTTCCGTTTTCAGCATTTGATTAGGTTTTTTCACTGTGTGGGTTCCGGGGCCCCGTTGTCGGGAAAACAAGAATAGACCCACTGCTTCCCCAGCTAGCATGTCGTAAGAGTCAACTGACTGGAAGATTCCTTTGAAGTCGGAGTGCATCTGCATGAGAGGCAAAAAACCAACAATCTGCTTACAAATAAGTCAGATCTGTAAAACAGACGTGCACAAACCACTCCGGTTCTGGAACAAAAGACTAACCTCCAGAACTTTCCACTAGAGTTTACATCAGGTGAACGCAAAAAAAGAAGAAGAAGAAGATTACGTTTTCTGTGGATGTCCGTTCCTGTTGTATTTCTCCTTTTGTTCTAGATCACATGTACGCTCTCGTTGTGCTTCTTTGTGCTTCGAATTGTATTAAATTGTACTTCAGAACTGAACACAGTGTGTCTACGAGCATGCTAGCATGGACAACCGATAACGGAAGAAGGTACAAATATGAAAGCCATGATGTAATCCGGCACAACACAGTTATTCTTCAGATGAACAAAGAAGACGGAAAAGAAGAAAAAGAAGAAGAAGAATAAAGACGGCGATGATGATGTTAACGCTGATGCTGAAGATGATAAAGTCTGATAATGATGACAACCTTGATGATGTTGATCAATAAAATTAGAAGAAGAAAGATTAAACGAAGAAAGAGAAGGAGGAGAAGATATTAATGAGGACCTCTTTAGTGATAATCATGTTTATGCTGAAAATGGAGTATGATAATGATGATAATAAAGATGATGATGATGAATAACAGGAAGAAGAGGAGAACTAAGCGAAGAAAGAACAGGGAGAGGAAGAGAAAACGAAGAATACAAAAAAAAAAAAAAAAGAAGAAGAAGAAGAAGAAGAAGAAGAAGAAGAAGAAGAAGAAGAAGAAGAAGAAGAAGAAGAAGAAGAAGAAGAAGAAGAAGAAGAAGAAGAAGAAGAAGAAGAAGAAGAAGAAGAAGAAGAAGAAGAAGAAGAAGAAGGAGGAGGAGGAGGAGAAGAAGAAAAAGAAAAAGAAAAAAAAAAGAAAAAGAAGACAAAAAATAAGACAAAGAAGCAGCAGCAGCAGCAGTAGCAGGCGGAGGGAGAACAACCTCAGCTAAGTAGAATAGTTCCGAAAACATAGATTGGCATGTGAAAAGAGAGAATCCTGTCAAGCCAATAGTCGGAAATAATGAATGGCCGCTCAGTGTGCAGCAAGGAAATTAATCGCACTGAAATAAACGACACACAGACAACCTAAGAACGTTTCAATCAATGTCCTCATCAGCCTAAGAAAGACGTCGAGGGAATGAAACGAACAAATTCAATTCGCAGAAAAGAAACCATCATGACGAAAGTGTTTTGTCATGCGAAAATCTTTTTCAATGCGATATGTTTTTTTTTCGGGTATGTTACTGTATGTTACTGTATGTTACTGTATGTTACTGTATGTTACTGTATGTTACTGTATGTTACTGTATGTTACACGTTGTTTTTTAATTGTAACCTGTTTCTCTCAAAATGTTTTTTTTTTTTTTTTTTCTACGTTACGTGTGATCTTTATTTTGCTGATCTTAATAGTTAGGCATTGTGTTTGTTCATGTTCTGATTCAAGAAAGCACTAGATGATGATAATGATGATGATAATGAAAATATGAATCATGATTATTATTGATAACGATGATTATAATAGCCATGACGATGATGATAACCATAATGATAATGATGATGAAAGCCATTAAAAGGGTGATGATTACTGTGATGATGATAATAATACATCTGACGACGATGATGACAACCATAACGATGATGATAACAATAACGATGATGATAGCCATGAAGATGATGATAGCCTAAACGATAATGATAGCCTTGATGATGATGATGATGATGATGATGGTGATGATGATGATGATGATGATGATGATGATGATGATGATTATGATGATGATAACAATAATGATCACAATTGCCATGAAAATGGTGATAGCCATAAAGATGATGATAGCCTTAACGATAATGATAGCCTTGATGATGGTGATGATGATTATGAGGGTAACAATATTGATGACAATAGCCATGAAAATGGTGATAGCCATAAAGATGATAATGACTACTATGATGAAAATGATAATGATAATGAGGTTGATGATGGTAATGGTGATACCCATGACAACCATGATGATTATAACTATGAAGACGATGACAAACACAACGGTGACGATAACCAGTACGATGATGATGACCACGACGGTGATGATGGTGGTGATTATAACTATAATGATGACGATGATGATTACCATGACAATTATGATGATAATAATGATAGCTATGACAATGATGATGATAACAAACCTTATGACGATTGGACTACGATGATTATATGATTATTATGATGATGACAAACTTAATTATAATAATGGTAAATATATCGATGATGACGATGATGAAGAGGATAATAGCCATGATTATGACACGATGATGATGATAATCATGACGATGATGATGATGATAAATATAACAATGATAAAAATCACGTTGATGAAAATGATGATGATGATGATGATGATGATGATAGTCATAGCTATGGCGATGATGATGACGACGATGAAAATAGCCATGACGTTGATGATGATGATAAATATAACAATGATAAATATCACGTTGATGATGATGATAAATATAACAATGATAAATATCACGTTGATGATGATGATACATATAACAATTACAAACATCACTTTGATGATATTGATGATGATGATAGTCATAGCTATAGCGATGATGATGACGACGATGACAATAGCCATGACGTTGATGATGATGATAAATATAACAATGATAAATATCACGTTGATGATGATGATACATATAACAATGATAAATATCACGTTGACGATGATGATAAACATAACAATGATGAATATCACGTTGATGATGATGATAAATATAACAACGATAAATATCACGTTGACAATGATGATAAATATAACAATGATAAATATCACGTTGATGATGGTGATAAATATAACAATGATAAATATCACGTTGATGATGATGATAAATATAACAATGATAAATATCACGTTGATGATGATGATAAATATAACATTGATAAATAACACGTTGATGATGATGATAGTCATAGCTATAGCGATGATGATGACGATGATGACAGTAGCCATGACGAGGATGATAAACATAACGATGACGATAACCATGACGATGACGATAATAATAACGATGACGATGATGATGTTAATAACCATGACGATGATGATAATGATAATAACCATGACAATGACGATAACCACGACGATGATGATAATAATAACGATGACTATGATGATGTTAATAACCATGACGATGATGATAATGATAATAGCCATAAGTTAGTTGCGTAACCTTTACAGGACGTTGCAGAACCAACCCTAACAGCCCCTGGCTGTTGTGTGGTTTCTCTAGGCAATTTACGTCCAGTAGTTTGCCATTGCTTCTTGGACGGTCGGCTTTCTTGATACCACTGTCGAAACCAACGCAAGGCGCATTGCCCGCAGCTGGGATCGAACCTGGCATCCCGGCATTACGAAGCGAAGCGTTCGCATCGACTTAGCCACAGAGCCGACGATAATAACCGTAACGATGACGATAACCATGAAGATAATATTAACCATGACGATAATATTAACCATGACGATGATGATAACAATGACGACGATGATCATGATAATAACGATGACAGGCTTTCGTGGGGCTGGGATCACAGGACTATTCCCGCGTGTGTGTGCTGAGTGATTCTTTAAGTATGATCCGGCGGGTCGAGACAGGCTGGTTACGCAGACAGTGGCTTGAGTCATTGCAAAATTCTCTTGTGCGAGCAGTTACTTTCATATTTGTCCCAGGGCTTGCAGGCCTTGTTGGTAATGAGAGAGCTGATAGACTGGCAGGTACTGCATTAATTGAAGATGACCGGCCCATGGATTACGCAGACACTGTCATTGCCCTTAGAGAGATAGGACGTTCCGAGGATTTTGGAAGCAACGTGTCCACATCACTTTTAAGAATACGTGAATTGGGAGTAAAGATTGGCACAGCCAAGCATGAGAAGCACACTGGACGCACACGGAATCTTGTTAACTAACATCGGACTGGTACTATCAACCGCACGGCGTTGATGAATATGCTGAGAGGGGAATCTGAGCGCCTATGGATGCTTCCGGAGTGCTGTGAAGATAATCTAACTCATAACTCAACTCATAACTCAATAACCATGACGATGTTGATGATAATAACTATGACGATGATGATGATAATAACCATGACGATGAGGATATTGGTAATAACCATAACGATGATGATATTGATAATAACCATGACGATGATGATATTGTTAATAACCATGACGATGATGATATTGATAATAACCATGACGATAACAATGACAATGATGATGATGATAATAACCATGCCGATGATGAAAACTATGACGACGACGAAAACCGTGACAATGATAATGATAATAACCGTGGTGATGATGATGATGATGATGATAACAATGACGATGATGCCAATGATATAAACTTGACGTTTACGATAACTAAGACGATGATAATGATGATAACAATGACGATGAGGATGATATTAACCATAACGATGATGATAATACCCATGGCTATGATGATAATGAGAATAACCATGACAATGACAATAACCATGACGATGATGATGATAATAACCATGACGATGATAATAACCATGAAGATGATGATAACCTTGACGACGATGATAATAATAACGGTGACGCTGATGATGATGATAACTAGGACGGTGATGATAGTGACCATGACCGTGTTTATGATGATGATGATAATAAAGCTAATGATGATGACAATGATGACCATAAGGATGATGATGATGATAACCATGGCTTTCTTGTTTGCAGACCCTTAGCGTCTTGCCTCTCTGGCAGATGCACTCCGTCTTCGAAGGAAGCACCGCTTGTTAGTCGGCTGTCACTACTTGGTTAGTAGGGGGCAGTGGTTCGATTCTCTCACTCCACCAACACTAGAGCTCTGGAACACACAATGATGAATATGATGATGATACTGATGATGATAATGACGATGATGATGATACTGATGATGATGATGATGATGATGATGATGATGATGATGATGATGATGATGATGATGATGATGATGATACTGATGCTGATGATTTAATAGTAAAGACAGTAACGAACTCCTCTTTGAAGACGACTAAGTCCTCAGGACACATACAGATGAAGAGCTGCAAAGCTAATAAAAAAATAATAGTGAAAGCGCGAAACAAGAATATTAACACTCGGGACAAGGTTTCGAGGTTTGAACAAGTAATCAAATATATTAGCACACAGGAAACAGATAAGTGCTCTGTTCTTCCTTTAACCCACATGTGAGCCAGAAGAAGCTCAGCACATTGCACAGGTTTTGTAGCACCAGCGAGGATCCTGAAATACTTTAGTTAGATTTCTAACGTCAAGTTTTATGCCCAGGCAACCCCGTTAGGCTGCTTTCTTTGATTTCCAACTATCTTGGGATTTTTTTTTTTACGTGCGAAGCAATGCACACGGGCGTCCAATATCACTACCCAGAGATCAGGGGGAATTACTAGAAGTCCAAGTCCACGTGAAAAAATCCCAGCCCTTACCGGGGATTGAACTCGTAGCCTATAGCACTCGAGGCGAACACTATGCCTCGAGACCACGCCTCCTCCCCCAACTGGGACCAACTTTAAAAAAAAACATAAAAACAATTTGACAATTTTAAGAACAGGATGACCGATTAGGATACGCACAAAAAGCCAACAACTCAAGCAATCAAATGACTTCAGGGATTTAATAAACATTATATCGTCTTATAGAAAACAGAAGCAGAGATAGAATCAATCAAATCATTGTGCAGATGTCAACAATTTTGCAGAACGAGTTTGTAACGATTGACACCAACAGATTGCGTTTGAATATTGTATTTGTACTAACATTTGCGTTCAGTGTCTGACCTGGACATAGCAACAAAAGGGAAACAGAACAATCGAGACAACAGAAATGAATGAAGTACGAGGAATCGTAAATGTAATTAGAAGTGACAGGCTCAGAAATGATGAAATTACTTAACAAGCTGAGATAAAACCAGAATTGAACAACAAGACATCACAGATTAAATGGTTGGGCGCTAAGTGGTCTCGAGGCATGGCGTCCGCCTTGAATGCTGGATGTCCCGTGTTCAAGCTCCGGTGAAGGCTCGGATTTTTGCACATGGACTTCTAGTAATTTCCCCGGGTCTCTGGGTAGTGAGATCGGACGCCAGTGTGTATTCTTGCGCACACCAGGAAAAAAAATCCCTTGGCATTTGGAAATCGAAAATAGTAGCCTAATAGGGCTGCCAGGGCAAAACATTTTGATGTAAAAATCTTCCCAAAGTATTTCAGGGTCCTCGCGGGTGCAACAGAGTTTGTGAGCTGCGCTGAGATTCTTCAGACTCAGGCTTGAGCTAGAAGTAGAGCGGATCACTTATGGGTTACTACCCATGTACCGTGTTGTTGATCCGCCTAATAAACATGAACAGATCAAATGTTTCCTTTATGTTTCTGTGGTTTGAAGTTTGAACAGCAGATCAACGTCATGGCACAAGGGTAGCACCCAAAAGTGCTACGTTCTTCTTCTCATTCACGTCTGAGTCCGAAGAAGCTTAGCACAGTGAGCAGGCTCTGTAGCATCGGCGAGGATCCAGAAATACTTTGGGTTGATTTTTAAATCCGCATTTTTGCAGTTAATCTACTCTTTTCAATTTCAAACTGCCAAGGGATTTTGTACGTACGCAACAATGGACACGGGCATCCGATCTCACTACCCAGAGACCATGGGGGAAATGCTAGAAGTCCAAGTCCAGGTAAAAAAAATATCCCAACTCTTACCGGGGATTGAACCCGAAACCTCTAGCACTCAAGGCTGAGACCATGCCTCGAAACCACACAGCTCCCCAGGCGGGCTATAAATACATATATAACAGGCCTTTTACCTACAGACTGTTCCCTGCACCCATTGCCCTGCATTCTTTTGGGCCCTTATTGGGTTTATAAGTCACCTCCGGAATCAGAGACCATCAGGCTCCCCGCGGTGGCCACGATGTTCGTGCATTGTGCTGAGATTCTTTGGACTCAGACTTGAGTTATAAGTAGAACGGAGCACATATGGGTTACTACCTTTGTGCCATGATGTTGATCCGGTGTTTAAACCTAAATCTTTCAGCTTTAAACAGACCATCAACTGCAGTTTCGTGACCG
>CAJHNH020000104.1:217500-220000 GCA_905116865.2 Candidula unifasciata
CTGGCTGGCTGTCTGTCTGTCTGTCTGTCTGTCTGTCATTTTCTATTCATCTCCATCTCTCTCTACCAGACAGTCTGTTTTTCATGTTCTTCGGCTTTTTTGGCTTCTCACTGTCTTTGCTTGAATATACGACAGTTTGTAATTTTTTGCTTCCTTGCGACATTACGTAATGCTCTAGATAAAATATAAACTATTTTCATAATGCCTAGTGTGTGAAGTGTGTATGTTCAGTGCTGACAACCTCACAGTGTTTGTGTACTGCCATTTCAAACACTCGTTTGTGTGCTCTCGTATATTGTGAAATACAATGGGATTTCATGTTTGCAATAATTTCTCTCGAGGAAATTTCGTTCTGTTTTATTTATACTACCAAGGAAATACACATTAATAAACCGAGGACACTACTGTTGTTCCTTTTATTATATGTTGTACCTGCTCTTGTATTTATGTGTGGTTGTTGGATGTCTATGTTTTATCTGCATTTTCGTTTATATATTTGTGTTTAATTATATGCTCTACCCCATCAGCATCAGCATCATCAAGTGCCTTGACAGCTGGCTTAAGCGTTGAAGCATCTCCACAGATCTCGATTCCACTAATGATATTCCTCCATGCCACTGTCTTAAGCCATCCACCATCAATTCTCTTGGTCTACCTCTGCTTCTTCTACCAGTAATCTTTTCAGTCGTCACGATATTTTCCAGGGCTCCTTTTCTCATCACATGACCAAAGAAACATTGTTTGTCTCCTTCTCATTGTTGTATATAATGCTTTACTTTCATAAGCTATTGCCAGGCAATAATTGTTAGCTATTCTGTCAGTCCAAGGTATTCGCAACCTTTTTCACAAGAACCACAATTTAGTTGCCTCCAAACGTTTCCTAATTTATTTGCTCACATTCTACATATCACTACCATAATACAGAACAGGCTCCATCTAACATTTCACTACTAGTTTTCAGGTGTTTAATCCCTACTAATCGTCGTCCCTTTGTAGGACGAAATTTTCTATATTTTGAAGCCCCATCCTTGTTGTTGTCAGGGGTCGTAATATGACCAGTGGGTCGACCTCGAGAGCCTATTACAACGAATACTCACATGGGGTGAGATCTGGCAAATGGCCCCGATGCGACTCAGCTTTGTTGTAAGATCTGCGTATGATGTGTTACCGTCTAGTGTCAACATGGCGATATGGCATGCGGCTACCGACCCGGCATGCCCACTGTGCAGAGCTAAGCAGAGGCTCGGGCACGTATTGTCTGCGTGCAAAAAACAACTCTAGGTCATGGAAGATATACTAGGCGGCAAAAAAAAGTCCTCAAGGTTAAGCGGACATTTTGGACCAAGCGAGGATGAGGGCCAACGCGAGCGCCAGTCGTTACGTTACCCCCGTGCGCTTTCTCAAGGCTAGGCAGATTTATAAAGGTAAAATCAACAAAGTTGCTTACACTTTATCAATACTTTGTGCGAGGGACTGGTTACTGGTGTCGATGCTGGCGACAGGTAAGTCATCGGAAGGACCTACTGGTTCTGCACTGTATACAACTCATGCCGGTCTGAGGAGAGATGAGGTATGCCATTGAAGAAGGTACATGACGTCTTATCTCCACTTCCATTTACAATGTGTTTAAGCTGCTGGGCTTGTGAAAGTACAAGCGCGAACGGTCACTAAAGCAACTGGGCAAAGCTGCTAAGAGAGCTTTCAGCTGGCTGTAGACGCAACGGAACTCGTGGGGAATGGACCTCGGTAGACTGGTCAGTCTCTCTAATGGAAAATAACGTCCGATAAATGTCTGCCAGTGTCTCTCTGTCCACTGCCAGAATATAAATGCCAAAGTCTAACACCTGTCCGATAAACCAACCAAAAGCTTGTCACTATGGTCGTAAGGTAGTCGCCTGATCTAATTTGCTACCCAAGCGACCAATACCAATCATTCTCACAACACCTGTTATAAATTACCATATCGTCTTGTCCCTGTCCGAGAACATTCGGTAAAGTGCTGCAAGTGAGAAAAGAGGAAGATCCTGGATGGCGCAATCTGGAGACATTTGTGCAGGCTTGATAATTTTGAGCAAGGATGAGTGGGGCAAGGTGTCCAAACAGATTTTAGACTTGTGTAGGGTTCTAATCACCCTAGGACATGAGTGCAGACTGGACAGCTGGTTCTGCTAAATCAGAAGTTCAACAAATGATTCATGACAATTCCCGCCCAAGTGATGTGAGTGTCTATACAAATGGCCTCGTTTTGAAGGACAGACGAAGTGCATGAGGATTCATAGCAAAGGCGAGTGGTAGTCGCTTTGTGCAGCAAAGCCTGGCATATGATACCACAACGTTAGTTTGAGAATAGAGGTGGAAGCAGTCACTGCTGCCTTCCGCTGGCTTGAGAATCAGCTGTACACACATACCGTTGAGACAGGTGAAGACAGGCGTGCTTGGTGCAAAGTGGCATGCAATCACTTCAGAAGTCCTGGGTAGTTAGCATCCCTTAGATATTTTC
>CAJHNH020000104.1:222500-225000 GCA_905116865.2 Candidula unifasciata
TCCGTGAAACCCATGCTCTCAGGGACTTCCCCAACTATGCCAGTCATCCCCTGACGTTATCCCTATTTATAACATCATTACAACCATGGTAAGTATAGCATTTTTTTATTTTTTATTTTTGTTAATCTGTGTCTTTTTAAACTAGTCACCTGCAGAATTCTTGTTTCCTACTAACTACAACAGTATTCCTCTTTCTCTTCTTCTTGTGTGTGTTTGTGTGGGTATATCTGTCTGTAAAGCTGTGTGTGTCTGTTGTGTGAGGCCTGCGTAGCGGCATCTGTGGCTTAGGCGCTGCGAACGCGCTTCGTAATGCCGGGGTGCCGGGTTCAATCCCAGCTGCGGACGATTTGTCTTGCACTAGTTTCGACAGTAGTAATGAGAGCTGACCGTTGAGAGCAATGTTGAACTACTGAACGTAAAATTTGCTTGTTTTCTTGCTTTCTAGCCATAAACTCCTGGGTTCGAGTGAGCAGGATTTAAAAAAAAAAATAATCTGGCTTCCAGATCGACCTAGTATAATCTGGGTTTTGGGAAATCTCATGGGACGTAATGGCGGTCGGCACTGATCACATCACCTATCTAGCGTCTGTTGGCCTTTAAAAATTTAGGTTTAGCATTGTATGGCTGTTGTATCACTGTGGTAAAAGCATTTTTTGTTGTTGTTGATGTTTTTACTTTTTATTATTATAAAAAGCACATAGCTATCCACCTTAAAACTCACCTTTATTTATAAAATAAACTGAAATATGGATGGGAAAAATGTTCCTCTTTTGAATATATGTTATGTTATCACAGTCGACGTCACTGCACATCATGTGTTCCCATGTGTGCTCAGTCCTCCGATGCAGCAGTCACTCCAAGGTTCTAAATGTTCCCGTGAGAGTTTCGATATAATGTCTCCTATCTCGGCCTCGAAGGCGGCATAGCGATGCTATACTATGCTTTACTCCCAAGTCACGCAATCGTGTGTATGTCAAGGATTCGTCATTATCCACTAGCCCAGTCCGTTCAGAGTTGTTACATCTTCACTGTTGCCAGTAGGTCTGATCGCTCTTTACCCTTTACGCCGGCATGACCAGGTGAGTGAGGTTAAATGCAATTTGTTAGTGACAAGGCGCCCCTTTTAAACTATCAACCTGTGACCACACAAACACCATCACACAAAGCGCCCCTTCTAAAATCAACCTGTGGCATACCACACATTGCCTTTAAGGGGCGCCCCTTCTAAACTATCAACCTGTGGCATACCACACATGAAGACCTGAAATCCACACATTGCCTCTAAGGGGCGCCCCTTCTAAACTATCAACCTATGGCATACCACACATGAAGACCTGAAATCCACACATTGCCTTAAACGCTGCGCAGATTTAATTAACCATAGCTGTCAGCAACAGGTTTCAACACTCCAATAAAACGCTTATCTATGGAAGTAAACTGACAATCACTCGGAGACCAATTTGCGTTTCCAAACGTACCCTAACTTCCAGGTGCGACGGTAAACAAGAATTATGACAGAGGGAGCTCTTTGGAAATTCTTAGGGCCCCATATTATTTTCTAGCAACAAACAGCTTTCTTCAGTACACTCCAGGTGCGTAATCTTTATTTAAGTATGCAATAGTTAATTAGTTAGTTTGTTAGCTAGTTAACTAGTTAGTTAGTTAGTTTGTTTGCTAGCTAGTTAAATAGTTAGCTAGCTAGCTAGTTAGTTAGTTAGTTAGCTAGTTAGCTAGTTAGCTAGTTAGTTAGTTAGTTAGTTAGTTAGTTAGTTAGTTAGTTAGATAGTTAGTTTGTTTGTTTGTTTGTTTGTTAGCTAGTTAAATAGTTAGCTAGTTAATTAGTTAGCTAGTTAGTTAGTTAACTAGTTAGTTAGTTAGTTAGTTAGTTAGTTAGTTAGTTAGTTAGTTAGTTAGTTAGTTAGTTAGTTAGTTAGTTAGATAGATAGTTAGTTAGTTAGTTAGTTAGTTAGTTAGTTAGTTAGTTAGTTAGTTAGTTAGTTAGTAGTTAGTTTAGTTAGTTAGTTAGTTAGTTAGTTAGTTAGTTAGTTAGTTAGTTAGCTAGTTAGTTAAGTTAGTTAGTTAGTTAGTTAGTTAGTTAGTTAGTTAGTTAGTTAGTTAGATAGTTAGTTAGTTAGTTAGCTAGTTAGTTAGTTAGTTAGTTAGTTAGTTAGTTAGTTAGTTAGTTTATTTAGTTAGTTTAGTTAGTTAGTTAGTTAGTTAGTTAGTTTAGTTAGTTAGTTAGTTAGTTAGTTAGTTAGTTAGTTAGTTAGTTAGTTAGTTAGTTAGTTAGTTAGTTAGTTAGTTAGTTAGTTAGTTAGTTAGTTAGTTAGTTAGTTAGTTTAGTTAGTTAGTTTAGTTAGTTAGTTAGTTAGTTAGTTAGGCTGCTACTTTAAAACTTATTTTCGACTGACAAAGGGGCGTCCATTCAATAATGGATGGTGTGCTTATCGTGCCAGAGGCCTGTTGATTCCAGCGCTCTTGCCTTTTTCTGTTGATTCCA
>CAJHNH020000104.1:230000-273449 GCA_905116865.2 Candidula unifasciata
GTCTCGGTGCCTCTTTTGATCTTTAATCTCTCAGTTTGCGCTAGGCTGTGTTCGCTTCTTTGCGTCCGTTGTCCATATCACGTCTTGTTCTGAGTTCAGTAAGAGTTTGGAGTTGCTATTCTTCCTGCTTTTCCTTGTCGAAGATTATTTCCACTAAGAATCCTTCCGCATCCAGCCTGTGTGGGAACATCTTTTTGTTCGCGCCTGGGAGCAGCTCTAGAAAGTCGGCCTCCGTGTTTTCAAGGCTTTCAGCTCCTGCTTCTGTAGCTTATTTTTGCAGTGGGTGGTGACTGAAAGGCTGTTGATCGCAGCCGCCGTTGATTTGCTTTACGCCACGATAGGTGCGGCTTGGGGTGATGGCGCCACGAAAGGAGCGGCTTTGGGTGATGGCGCCACGAAAGGAGCGGCTTTGGGTAGGGCAACAATGCAATGTAACAAATGGGGCCTGGCACGAAAGGAGCGGCTTTGGGTGATGGCGCCACGAAAGGAGCGGCTGGACTTATGGTGATGGCGCCACGAAAGGAGCGGCTTTGGGGTGATGGCGCTTACCACGAAAGGAGCGGCTTTGGGTGATGGCGCCACGAAAGGAGCGGCTTGGGGTGATGGCGCCACGAAAGGAGCGGCTATTGGGGGTGATGGCGCCACGAAAGGAGCGGCTTTTGGGTGATGGCGCAGCACGGAAAGGAGCGGCTTGGGGTGATGGCGAATACACGAAAGGAGCGGCTTGGGGTGATGGCGCCACGAAAGGAGCGGCTTTGGGTGATGGCGCCACGAAAGGAGCGGCTTGGGGTGATGGCGCCACGAAAGGAGCGGCTTTGGGTGATGGCGCCACGAAAGGAGCGGCTTTGGGTGATGGCGCCACGAAAGGAGCGGCTTGGGGTGATGGCGCCACGAAAGGAGCGGCTTTGGGTGATGGCGCCACGAAAGGGGTGGCTTCAGTTGCTAGAGCCACGATGGGGGTGGCTCCTGCGGTCAGCATCGTTCTGTTAAGGGAAGGTGGCGCCACGACAGGGGCCGCTTCCTTCAATGCTGGTGGAGAAGCTGCAACACTGGCGGCCACGTGGCTGGGGTCACGCTTGACCGGCATCTTCTTTGTCTTTGGTGCGTTGGCCTGGAACTGCTGTTTTGATTTTCCCATATCGGAAAAGAAGAAACTGAAGTATTCCATGATGGCATTGACTTTCGTCTGTTTGACTAATCGCCATTGACAGTTAAATAAAAGTGACCTAAAAAAAATATATGTATACAATGATAACAAAACATAGGTATACTGCACCAGCAGGGTCCAGGTATACAGTACATTGCAAGTTTTTATGTATGGTCCCTTTTCCACACCTTTAGGCGTATAGGGCATATAGGGCTAGACCTATATTTTTATAGACTCAAGGTCCCAAGAGGGGTGATGTGTTCAGCGTCACGCCGGGCGTCTTTAATTCTCAAGACTGCACCCGGTACCTTCTCAAGGGTGGGACGACCTGGGAGTCAAGGTCATTTTGGAAAACGTCTGGCTCCGCCAGGGAGCGAACCCACGACCTTCCGATCCCCACGCGAGCGTCTAGCCGCTACGCCAAGTCCACTCGCAACTTGTGTTGCTGGACTGATTTAGTTTGTCCGACTAATTTTAAATTGAAGAAATAATTTCTTTTTTAAATGTTGACTAGTGCACATGGGTACTCTTTAGCTCACAAGATGTGTTGTTTAGAACTGAACAAATTAATACTGTTGACTCCCAGCGGATGTCTTCTGTTACAATATGACCAAGATAGAACGGTTATTTATTATTGAACAGCTGGCTTCGGTTTTGCTATCAGGTATTCTAGACTGGTGCAACGAACAGTACAACTTGAAAAGATACTAGACTGAATTGTCCAAATTCGCCTGGAATAGTGAAAGAAAGTCTTATTCTTTCGTCCTCTGTCTCATCTTTGTCTTCACCACTGCCCTGTATTTAGGCCTAGTGGAAATAGGGGTCTTAACTGTTCTTTTGTCGTCTCACTGATACCAGGTTGTAGCCCAGTGTCGTGGTTTTCTGTATTTGTCTTGCGCTTCTCGGGCGGTTTGGGTAATGGAATTGTTAATATTTTTGCAGGTTTCACCTACACCATTCATCCATGTTTTTCTTGGTCTTCCTCTCGCCTTCCTTTCAGATGTTCTGCTGTGAACAGTCTCATATGCAGTCTGGTCTGGCTACATTTTCACTAGATGGCCGAACCATTTTATTCGTTGCCGGTCAATATAACCCAGACATGGTTTTATTCCAACTTTCTCTCTAATGCTGGTATTCGTAACCCTGTCTCGTCTAGTGCTGCTGGTGACTTTGCATAGACAGCGCATTTCACGTGTGGTTTTATTTTCTGTTCTAGTGCCTTTTTCATTGTCCATGTTTGGCACTGATAACATAAGTCGGGATACAGATGCTATTAATCATTTGCTGATTTGTTGGTAGGAAAACATTTGGGTGTCTAAGCAGTGGGTTGGCTAACTGGTTGGTGACAGTATTTGCCTTCTGTACTGTGGCTTCTATCTGTCTGTCGAGTCTGCCAACCTCCGTAAATATGCTTCCTAAATATTTTAATTTTCAAACGTGTTTGAATATAGTATCGTTAACATAAACGTTCATGGTATTATGTTTCCTGCCTATCTTCATTACCTCAGTTTTCGACTTGTTTATTCTCATGTCATACTTTGTGCAGGCTTGATGTAAGGAGTCAATAATGTGTAAACTTTGTTCTTGGTGGTGTATTAAGCATTGCTTATCGGCACACACAAAAAAGAAGTTTATTGATTTCTTCAGTGTCTGTATTTGCCTCCTGCGTAATTATATCCATGTAAGTAATGAACGGCAATGGTGAGAGGACACATCCCTCTCTGACACCTGATAAGATGGGAAACCAGTCCGTCATTCCTTCCGCTGTTCTCACTGTGCACTGACTATCTTGGTAAAGAGCCAAGATGTTATCCAACAGTTGATCTTGGATACTATAATCTTCTAGAAGTTTCCATAGTTTACATCTGTTGATTCGATTGAATGCCTTCTCTTGCTCTATAAATATAAGATATCGATGTTTATCATATTAAAAATACTGCTCGCATATCTTTCTTAAAGAAAATATTGCATCTGTACTGCTCTTTCCTTACCTTATATCGGTTCGAATCAAGTCGTACTCATGTGGGATTCAATTTTTAGTTATTTTGAAGCGCCAGCCTGGCTTATGCCAGGGCCCCTAAATATAGCCGGGCCATAAAAATGGCCTAACGGCTGAACGGGGTTTCCGGGACCTCTTCACAGGTTATCCTTATCCGCATGGTGGCAACTTGTATCACCAGGTGTTTATCGCTTTGTGTGATGTCCTGGTAGAGTAAAATGTCAGTCAGCCAGTTCCTGAAACGGCATTGTCTTTTACCTAACTGGGGCTCTAGTACTGGTCGAGTTCTAGGTTCCAACATTTTTTGCAAGCATCTTTCCAGTATGGCTCAGGATAATAATGCCTCTTTATGTTTCAGTCTTTTTTGTCCCCTTTATTCTTCCAAATGGGGACAATGATTGCACTCTGCCAGTCACTTGGAACTTTTCCTGCCTCCTAAGCCATATAAAAGATGCTGGTCAACAAAGCTGTTGTTGTGTCTTACAAGCACAAGTTTACTTTTAATAACAGTAGCCCCCCCCCCCCCCCCCCCCCCCCAAATTTTTTTTTTTTTAAATAAAAATAAACAGGCACTCGATTGATGTAACTGGTAATTCAAAGGCATATAAGACTGTACCTATGTTTTATAGACGAATCGGCACTTGTGGGTGATGTGGTGAACACGACGCCGGCCGCCCTTAGTCCTCATATCTGTAACCGATGCCCATTTCAGTCTGGGTTGCCCTGGTAAGGAATCCGTCCAGACGCCGCGGGGGTTCACTTTTGGCTGGTAACTAACTGCAGTCGTCCTCTAGTGGGGTGCAAATTTTTTTTAAGATCGAACCTGGCGTCTGTCAGGGGCCCTAAATATAGCCTAACGTCTGAATGGGGTTTCCAGGACATCTCAGTTGGTGATCCTCGTCCGCATGGTGGCACTTTGATGGGGTACAACTTACCTACCTACCTACCTGTAGGCTGGTGTCCAACAACAACATCCAGTCATCTAATCGGGGCGCTCAGATAACGCAGGGTTAATCTAAATCAGAGTTTCTGAACTTGTGGGTCATCACGCTTTTGTTTGTGGGTCAGACGACCCTTTCACGGGGGTCACCAAATACTATCAAAAAAACATATATTCACTGAAGTTATGAAGTAGCAACAAAAATAATTGTATTGTTAGGGGTCGCCACAACATGAGGAAGTGTATTAAAGGGTAGTCGTATTAGGAAGAATGAGAGCCACTAATCTAGGTCAAACATTGAAGTGTCACAGGTCGATAACAATCTGATTGGATTACTTGTAGCTTGCGTAGATGTCTAGACAGGCCGGTGTTCGGTTACCTACCTTTTTCGATAAGACAGTTGCAGGGTTATAAACATCGGAGGGGTATTACCGGCTTGGGCCACATGAGAAAGATGTTAGCAAAATAACTAAAACACCAGTTATTGAGTAAAAGGCAGTCTGGTTTTAGTAAGTTTGTTTGTTTGTTTTAGTATTCAGAAGCCATGAGTTGTTAACCCTTAGGCTCGGTATTACGGATATCGCAAACTTTCGGCCTTGATTCCGTTGTAAATACCGTAAATCTGGGAAAAATGTGGCTTTTCTGCCTACACCCGGGATTGAACCCAGACCACAAGGAGTTCGTCACCCGGTCTCCGCGCAATCCGGTTCAGCAGTTTTATTTCACTCACATTTTCCGAAATCCCTTTTGATCTATTCTATGGACTTCTAGTAATTCCCCCTGGTCTCTGGGTAGTGAGATCGGACGCCCGTGTGCATTGTTGCGCACGTAAACAATCTTGACAGTTGGAAATCGAAAAGATTGGCCTAACGGCGCTGTCCGGGCAAAATTTGGAGTTTAAAATCTACCCAAAGTATTTCAGGATCCTCGCCGGTGCTAGAGAGCCTGTGCACTGTGCTTAGCTTCTTCGGACTCAAATTTGAGTTAGAAAAAAAAACGAAGCAATTATGGGTTACTACCCGTGTGCCATGATGTTGATCCGTGGTTCAAACCTCCAACCTCATGTGGTAATAGTCGACTGATTGGGAGCTTTCTTTAAAGACGGATTGCATCTGCCTGAGAGGCAAGGAAACAGCAGTCTGCATACGAATGAGTCAGATCTGTAAAACGGATGCACACCCAACACTCACGTTCTGGAACAGGACTGCAGTCCAGAAGTGGATGAACAACCAAAACTTTTTGCCAAAGCTTACAGCTGGTGAACGCGAAGCAGAAGAAGAAGAATAATAAGAAGAAGAATTTGTCAGCATTTTGAAACTGCCTCTGACCCCCAAGCCACAGACACCGTGCTGTGTAGGCGCATTTAACAGAAATTAATTGTTTCCGGTCAGGTAGAGGAGATAAATGGACAAGAACCCTGAGGATATTGAGAATTAATTGCCTGTTATTGATTAGCGATTTCATACGAGCCTAGTACCCTTGTTCATTCTGCTCTGGGAATTAAACTCTGTCTTGCTTTTGTTTTGTTTTGTTTTTTTTGCTTTTTTTTGTTTTTGTTTCCGTGGTGTAGTAACTAGATCGCTCGTCTGCGATTTCAAACGTGGTTTTTGCGTGTGTGTGTGTGTGTTTTTTTTTTTTTTTTTTAATCCGAACGGAGCAGGACCTTCCCCCCCCCCCCTTTTCCAAACAATGATCTAGGTTCATCACTATCATCTTCATCATCATCATCATCATCTTTATGATAATCATCATCTTCATTATCATCAGCGTTCTACTCCTCTTTACTATCATCTCCCAGGTCGTCCTTGCCCTAAACAGGTATCAAGTACAGGAAATAAAGGTGACCCGTGTGATGTCAGCTATATCCCCACCTGAGTGCTGATTGGTCTATAAAATATAGATCTAGTACTATATCCCCAAAACGCCTAAAGGCTTTGGAAATGGTCCTTTTCATTGTTCTTGTAGCCCACGCGTGGGTTCCTGTGTAGGAGAAAGAAAATAAAGGGCTCCCTGTCCCCAAACGTTTTCAGAACCAGAGGACTTAAAGCATATGTTACTTTACTAAACAAAACAAACGTTTGTCACATTCAACCAGCATTTCCAAAGGGATATAATTGTGACTAGGTTATGTTCACCATATCAAATTGTTTAGCATTGTATGCCACCTAAAGCCCTGAAAAGGACTTTTGCAGTGTTGAAATGATCGAAGGAGACATATTTAAATACTGTCTCGACCAGCGTCGAAGTCGTCTACCGGCTGGTACCGAAACAAGTAAACACCTGATACGCCTTTGAAAAAACAAAGGACGCTGTCCTTTAGACGTAGGTAGTTTTTTTTTTTTTTTACTGAAACCGGCTGTGTTTGATGAAAAGTTACAGATATTGTGGCCCAGCTGTAAACCACAAAACGGCATGCCAGTCATTATTTAAGGGTATGCTATTCTTTTCTGAGCGACAATAGCTGGTATCACACATGACAAAATAATGGAAAAACATGCCGACCAACCGCTGACAGAATGTGCTTTCATGAAAAAATAATGGACAAACATGCCCAGAAACCGATGACAGAATGTGCTTTCATGTCAAAGGAAAATTGTCTGGGGGTCTAAAGTGGCAGGTAAAGATCGGCTTTAGAATAATACGCTGACAGTTGACACATTCAGTTGGTCCGGCAATAATCAGGGATTAGGCTATTTCATAGTTGCTCCTTGCTTTAAATGTGTGGTCAACCCATTCGGACTTAAGGAATGATTCCAATTGAGACTGGTAATTGAAATGTCGTGACACATAGATGAAAAACGGGCCGGTATTTTGGTGAAATGAGGGTGTGTGTGTTTGTGTGTGTTTGTATGTTTGTGTGTGTGTGTTTGTGTGTGTGTGTGTGTGTGTGTTTGTGTGTGTGTGAGGAAGTGTGTGGAAGAGTGATTGGATGGATGTATGGATAGATGGATGAATGGATTAATGGATGGATTAAAAGATAGATAGCAAGGTGGATGGATGGATAGATGTATTGATGGATGGATGGATAAATGAATAATGGATAGATGGATGCATGGAGGACTCCATAGAAGGATAGATGTATAGATGGAAAGATGAATGGATAAATGTATGGATTGATGATGGGATTAATGGATAGATGGATGGGTGGATGGATGCATATGCAGTTTGATCTGGCTGCATTCTCAGTAGATGGGCGAACCATTTCATTCTTTGTCTGTTGCACATTATGCCTTTTTCGGACAGTGTGTGGTAAAGTTGACTCATGACACCAGGCATGGTCTCATTCCAACTGTTGCTTTCATGCTGGTATTCGTAACCCTGTTTCACCTTGTGTTGTCCGTGACTTTGCAAAGACATCGCATTTAACATGTAGTTATTTTCTGTTTTAGTGTTCTATTCATCACCCTTTACATATGATTGTTATTATGCACAACTTTGAAAATATGACCATCATTTTATACACAGTTTTAGAATAATTGCATATCCTTCACATGACATTACAAACAAATCCTTGCATGTTTTGGTTGCTTTGATTTCAATAGTCAATTTTTCACATTCATTGTTTGCCAATACTTTCCCAACGATCAGCTGTCCATGATTTTGTCTTAATCGAAGCAGGACAAACTCCTGCGTTATCTTCCGCACCTCAATCAAACCGGCAGATATCGGTTTTACAAACCAAGTTTGCGGCCCTTAAGCTACAGATGTCGGACACACTAATTTACTTTAAACGAATAATTAATTAATCATTATCACGTAGCACCAGGACATTGGCATTATTACCGAACCACCAAGCAAACAAGAAATCCTTAAAGCTATCCACACTTTAAAGAACAACAAAGCACCAGGCAAAGACGAACTGCCAGCAGAACTTCTCAAAGTAGATCCTAACACAACTGCTAGCACTCTAGAACCATTGTTCAAGAATATTTGGGAAAAGGAAGTGTTGCCTGACGACTGGACTGAAGGAACAATAGTCAAAATCCCCAAATAAGGAGACTTAACAGACTGCAATAATTGGAGGGGAATTACTCTACTCTCAGTACCAAGCAAAATATTTTGTTAAATCATCATAATGCGGCTTGAAAAAGGAGTAGATAAATGCCTATGAGTGGAACAAGCAGGATTCAGAAAGGGCAGAGGAACAACTGAGCACATCTTCGCTATACGTAACATTTTAGAACAATGCAACGAATGGCAGAGAAGTATATATATTAATTTTGTGGACTTTGAGAAAGCTTTTGACAGCGTCCATAGAGACGGTCTGTGGAAAATTTTACGACATTATGGAATTCCAGAAAATATAGTCAACATAATTTCTCTCTTCTATAAAGACTTTTCCTGCAGTGTAAAAAATTACTATACATCTTTCCCAGTAAAGACGGGTGTAAGACAGGGATGTGGTATGTCATCTCTCCTCTTCAACCTTGTGATTGATTGGATACTAAAGAACACAGTAGACAGGACATTAAGAGGCATACGATGGACTCCATTCACCATGCTTGAGGACCTTGATTTTGCAGATGATATAGCACTCCTATCACATTAACATGAACATATACAAGAGAAAAGTAACAGACTAAACTGCACAGTAGAAATGGTGGGCCTGAGAATAAATACAAAGAAAACCGAGATCATGACAAACAGTCCAAACCAACAACCAGTGACCATAAGTAACCAATCACTTAAAAATGTAGAACATTTCACATATCTTGGCAGTGTGGTGTCCCTACTGGGAGGGACAGAGAAAGATTAACAGTCACGTCTGAACAAAGCTAGAGCTGCTTTTGGAAGGATGAGACAAATCTGGAAACCCAACAATTACTGCAGAGGAACGAAACTCCGACTCTACAAGAGCATCATTTTGCCAGTTCTTCTTTATGGAGCGGAATGCTAGATAATGATCAAAAAGGATGCACACAAGCTGTCCACCTTCCACCACACATGTCTACATAGAATTATCAAAATTTTCTGGCCAGATACAATCTCAAACACTAAACTACTTCAAGCCACAAACCAAGAAACTTTAGACAGTATGATTACCAAGAGAAGATGGAAATGGCTTGGCCACGTTATGAGAATGACTTCTGATATACCTGCCAAAACAGCTCTTACATGGACACCAGAGGGAAAGAGAAAACAGGGGCGCCCAAAAACAACATGGAGACGAACGTTGGAAAGTGACCTGAGTGTGGCATCTTTGACATGGAAAACTGCAATGAAGATTGCACAGGACAGAAAAGCATGGAAAGTCCTCTCTGAAGCCTCATGTGCCACTAGGCATAACGAGAACTGATGATGACTGATGATATCACGTAGCACGTCCTTTGGAGAACCCTGTTCCCTGCATTTAAGATTATAGGTCTCCTACCACCTCCATTTCAAATGGTCAGATTCCCTAACCACTACACAAATAAGGCAAGAATCCAGGCAAGAGTATGTGTCTAATTTTATACGAAAACGCCGCTGGAACTATGTCGGCCACGCCCTTAGAATGGATAAATCAAGACTTCCTTACCATTCCCTCATTTGGACACCACAGGGGAAAAGATCTCGTGGAAGACCAAGGGAAACTCTATGTAGAACTATCATCAGGGAAGGGTCGCTCATGGGCCACTCAAACATCCAAGACCTACAACAGATTGCAACGAACTGCCATGCATGGAGAGTCATGACCTCTGCCTAATGTGCCGCACTCGACACAAGAGGAAAGACTAACCTAACCACCTCCTTCCTTCGTGCATTTTTACATCCAAGGTTGTACTTATATGCCGTGCCCATCGTCGTACTGATCGACCCCTCCCTTCTTTCCTAGCACCATATCTTCTTCTATTACTCTTTCTAATCCGCTGTGACGTTTGAGATGGCCAATATAATTCCGAGACAAGATGCTGTTTAATAGACAATATTCCTTAATGTTCCTATCTTTTAGGATATCCGTTTTCTTTTCCCCTCGGTACATAATTCGCCATCATTTACACGATTTTTTTTTTCAACACAGCTTCAAGACGAAGTGCTGGCAACAGCGAAGATGGACGTCATGAGGGTGCTAATGACCTCACACATACTGCACTGTCTAAAGCTACAGGAACCAGGTACAATAACGCTCGGTAAGTAGACTTTTTTTTTAAAGAGAGCGTGGGGGTGGGGGGTGCAGGGAGAATGCAGTCAAGCTGGTGGCAGGAAGTGCTACATCCAAAAAAAAAAAAAAACAAATTCATTGTACAGAGTGGCAAGCATCACTTCAGAGGTCCCAGGTAGTTAGCATACTTTGGATATTTTCTTCAGGTACTGCCGTTGTGTTCGGAAATGAGCAGGCAGATAGATTGGCTGGCTCTGCGCCAATTGCTAGTGAATTGATGTATGACCAGTTACATATTGTGAGGGCGAGTGAACAGTGCGGAGGCGCTGATAGATCATTACGGTCTGAGGAGAATGGCGCCGCGAGGAGTTACCAGGGGATCTGGCTGACGCTCAACACTCAGGGTAAGGATGAGACGGATATACAATCAGACGGTTACAGGTCCAACAGTTGATTATATATATATTTTTTTGGGAGGCGAGAAGGGGGCGGGGGGGGGGGGGGGGGGAAATCACAGAAACCTAACTGAGAGCTTGAACCGTGATTCTTATGGATGTGAGTCCTCTGCTCTTTCTAATTTGCAGAGTGGCAAGCATCATGTTTTCAGAAGTCTCGGGTAGTTAGCCTCCTCATATTTTCAGTTTATGCTGGTGTGTTGGGAAACGATCAAGAAGATAGCTTGGTCGGTTCTGCACCACTTGGTAATGAACTGATGTATGACAAGGTAGATCCTGATAGGGCCCTTTGTGAGCGAGTGAACAGTGCGGAGGCACAAATAGATCATTACAGTCTGAGGAATGGATGTATGTAAGTTGTACGCCACCAGTACATCACACAAGAGATAAACAACAAGTGACACAAAGTGCCACCATGTGGATGAGGATCACATGTGGAGAGGTTCCGGAAGCCCCATTCAGCCATTAGGCCATATTCATGCCCGGCTATATTTATGGCCCCGGCAAAAGCCAGGGTAGTTCTTCAAAACAACTAAAAATTGCATTCCACAAGGGGATGAGATTAGGCGGTCTAAGGATAATAACGCTGCTGGGAGTTACCAGGTGATTTGGCTGACGCTCACCACTCACTATTTATATTGTGTGACTAGTCTATGTATATTATACATCTATCTGCTTATTGACGTTATTCTATGCTATCTTATTACCCCTTATGCTGCCTAACTGTATTATTTTAACTCAAAGACACAAAAATATTGTACTAATATATTTTATTTGCTACTTCCACTGACTGTGGCTATTCGCCTCTCGTCCATCCTTTTTCTCTGGGTTACTTCCTGCCCATTGTATATTTTAACAAGCCTTTGTTTCTGAGGAGTGGATCTGTCAGGAGTTAGTAAAGTGGCCAAGCCGTGTGCCTCGCGTTCTTGAGGATTTAGGGGTGTCTAGATTGTCATGTTCTTAGTACACCTGTACACTTACAATTTTGAGGTGACAGTTTCGATTCCCGGCCCAGAACAACAGCATTCAATTTTTATGTTTTCTAATGCATCCTATTTTTCTACTTCCTGAAGTGTCATTTAGTACGATGTTTATTTTATATATATATATATATATATATATATATATCTATATATATATATATATATATATATAAACTTCAGTATATATATATACTGAAGATTATATATATATATATATATATATATATATATATATATATAAATATATATATAAACATCGTACTAAATGACACTTAGGAAGTAGAAAAATAGGATACATTAGAAAACATAAAAATATATATATACTGGGATTGTTAGTGTGTTTTATGGTCTACCTCTTTCATCTCACGAGTGCTATTATTACGGAAATCCATGGGTACCCTTACCAGAGCTTCGGACTTCGTGCATTGTGTGATGCTTTTACAAGTCCACTAGCTGCAGTTGACAAACAAATAATACATTTTCTACTACTCTAATAACTGAGAGACAAAGAGACATGATATATAAGCTAGTGCAACAACGCCGATCCTTTCAACTTTAAAATTAAATCAGGGTATTTAAAAAAAAAAATACGCCTAATGAATTCTTGATTTCATCCAATGCGGCCTTCACTGGTATGCATGATATTATGTGGACATCATTTGTACAAGTTTCACATCTTCTGAATCTCATTTATGATTCCTTAAACTTATTCCTGGTGATCATACATATCTTTCTGTTTTTTTTTTTTTTTTTTTGCAGTTATTTCCAGCCTGTCTCACTAAAGAATCCTCTGTACTTTGCTTTATCTTTTTAACTGCTTTTCCTCTTTCACACGGCGGATCATTGTTCCATTTTTCAATTCTTCCTGCGTTTCTGGTTTAATCCACGTAATATGGTGAAATCTTTTCGCCTTCTTTTAGAGCTTTGATTCATTTAAAGGTAGTGTCAAAATTTGTTGGAGATTTATTTATTGTTGAGGTGTACAATGTTTGTATAATCTCTGAAAGCTCGTTATGCGGTGTGAATGATGATAGTTCGTGCAGGTAAAAAAAATAAATTACTTATATCTTAGTACAAACAAGCAACATGATGTGCTGCTTAAAATGTAGTCTAAATTCTTCTTCTTCTTCTTCCTTTTCTTTTCTTTTTCTTTTTCTTTTATTCTTGTTCTTCTTCTTCTTCTTCTTCTTCTGCTTCTTCTTCTTCTTCTTCTTCTTCTTCTTCTTCTTCTTCTTCTTCTTCTTCTTCTTCTTCTTCTCTTCTTCTTCTTCTTTCTTTCTTCTTCTTCTTCTTCTTCTTCTTCTTCTTCTTCTTCTTCTTCTTCTTCTCTTCTTCTTCTCTTCTTCTTCTTCTTCTTCTTCTTCTTCTTCTTCTTCTTCTCTTCTACTCCTTCTTCTTCTCTTCATTTCTTTTATATCTTCTGTGTCGTCTTCTTCTTCTTCCTCTTCTTCTCTTTTTTTCTTCTTCTTTCTTCTCTTCTTCCTCTTCTTCTTCTTCTTTCTCTTCTTCTCTTCTTCTTCTTCTTCTTCTTCTTCTTCTTTCTTCTTCTTCTTCTATCTTCTTCTTCTTCTTCTTCTTCTTCTTCTTCTTCTTATTATTATTATTATTATTTTAATTCTTTTTCTGCAGTCTATCTCTTCTTCTTCTTCTTCTATTTTTCTTCTTTCTCTTATTTTCTTCTTCTCTATTCTTCTTCTCTTCTTTTTCTTCTTCTTCTTCCTCTTCTTCTTCTCTTTGTTCTTCCTTCTTCTTCTTCTTCTTTCTTCTTCTTTCTTCTTCTTCTTCTTCTTCTTCTTCTTTCTTCTTTCTTCTTCTTCTCTTCTTCTTCTTCTTCTTCTTCTTCTTCTTCTTCTTCTTTCTTCTTCTTCATTCATTCTTCTTCTTCTTCTTCTTCTTCTTCTTCTTATTCTTCTTCAATTCTTCTTCTTCTTCTTTGTATTTACTTACCGCTGTAAACTCCGATGGTAAGCTTTGATTGGTTTATTCTCAAATAGCTGGTTTTTACGGCATGCTTTTTATGGCCAGTCGGTTTAACACCCCCCCCCCCCCCCGCCCCCAGAACATCCGGAATTGCTAGCAGCCACATCAACTACTGACCGCCCTCAAGCGATGATATTTTAAAAAGATGTCTGCTATCTGACCTTAGTAAATTGTTTACGGCATCTGTAATGGTAGGTATATTCATAATGAGCGTAGTCGAACTCCGTGTGGTCCGTTTTCAGGCCTAGGGGTCGGCGAAAAAGCCGCATTTCTCCCAGATTTACAGTGCCTATAATGGAATCATGGCCGAAGGGTTGCGATGTCCATAGTACCGAGCCAAAGGGATAACAACTCATGGTTGCTAGATATATATAAAAAAAAAAAATAATATTCATAATGACATATTAAATTCAACGTTTAAAGTCTTGCATGAAGAACGTTAAGCTACAGTGTACATGCGATACATCCTTGCATTGCGATTATTGCAGATAGATTAACAGTGCTGTAGGCTTAGTCATACCTCAGAATAGCTGCAGACAAAGAACACCCTCTGTATGAAGCTTTCGATGCATTTAAGAGGCAGAGGTTAAAAAGGGTACAATTGTGGGTGGCTCGGGCATAAGATACAATAAGACATGGATGCATGCTGGAGAACAGTGTTCGAGGAGAAGAGTGGGTCTGAGTACCAGAGGAAAGGTCTGACCTATGTAAGGTCATGATCACATTAGGCGGGGAATGCAGAGAGTGGCCAGCGGGTGCTACGGATGTGGAAGTCCAACAGTTTATTCACGAAAATTCTTGTTCTTGGTGATCTGTTTATCTAAACAGATGATTCGGTGTTGAGAAAAAAGAAAAGTGTATGGGAGTTAGTAGCGAAAGCCAATGGAAAATCTGTAGTGCATGACAGCCTAGGATACGAGATCACAACATCTAGCATGAGAATAGAGGTGACGGTGGTAACTGCAGCTCTCCGGTGGCTAGAGAACAAGATGTATACACATGTCGTAATTGTAACAGACTCTGAAAGCATGCTGAGAAAGGTGAACACAGGGTTGCGTCGAGTAAAGTGGCAAGCTTCACTTGGAAATCACAGGTAGGAAGAATACATTGAATATTTTTGCTGGCGTAGTGGGGAATGAACAGGGAGACAGATTGGCAGGACCTGCACCACTGGGTGGTGAATTGATTCATGACAAGGCAGATGTGGTTAATGTCCTTTGGGAACCAATAACGGAGTCGGAAGAGAAAGTGGATTATTATGTCCTTTACTTAATGATGCAACCGGGTGTGACAGGAGGGTCTGGTAGATTCACTGCTTTCAGAAGAAAGGCAAGACGGGCATATATAACCAAGACTACGACCGGTACCATTAGTATTCAAACTTTGCACAGGCTGCTGAAGATGGGAACGGAGCGGGTATGGGAATGCGCTGAGTGCTGTGATGTCAATTCTTGACTCAACTCAACACAACTCAACAGGGTCCTCAGCCTCTATGGCGATCTTGACCAGGCTTCGTCAACATTGTCGGTTTGTCGCTTTCGTCCACATTACCATAAGAGATGTTCCAGGCCGTCAGCCTGTTGTTTGCCTTGAATGCTTTTTCTGGGCCAGTTGTATTAAATCGGTGACAAAGGAATCGAGGAAATGAGGAAGTCAAAGAGAAACTTACATGTCATTCAGTACATACAGTCTTGATTATACCACTTCTGTCCATGTTTTCTTTCTGTCCCTGCTTGTATTACCTCGTTATTTACCAGTTACTGTGACTTATGCTGGCCTAGTTATGGTTGCTTTTGTATGTTTTATTTAGGCAGAGCAGCAGGGCCGACTTGCTTGATCCAAGACTTCCTCACGAGGTGCGACAAGAGTCGACATACCATCATGTGCAAGAAAGCGGAAGCGGTGATGAAGGAATATCAGAGGTTAAAGCCGAAAATCGTTTTTATTTTATTCACTTGAAATAGATTATTTATGTCTGCATTGTTGTCTCTAGTATGAACTTCACTGTCGGTAACACAGTCAGCAACCTGTGCAGTTTGGCTTGCACTTGTGTTTCTCTTCACGTGTTTCTGTTGGCGAAATGTTGTGCCTTGATACGTACGTTGTATTTAAGACAGTCTTTGGGAATTTAATTTATTTTTCGAGATGCTAATGCACATGCACACATTGCTGATTCGTCAATATTACATTGTACGTACATGTGGCTCAAAGTCGATTCTGTAAGGAATATCTATCGTAAGATTGAACGTGTGTAGCTGCACGTGTGTGTAAGTTTGTAATTACATTTCCAAGATAGAGAACACGTATTTATCTGTTTACTCTGATGTTTTATGACAATACTAACTGTTTCGAGAATTCGACAAAAAATCCTTTCTTCTGGTCACGCAGAGAGATACGAGACTTGCAGCAGGGACAAACAACCCGTTTTCAACGTACACAGAGTCCTATCTTGGCAGTCGCCAACAGCAAGAGTTCAGCCACTATATTGTATCCCCGAGGAGCCAGAGGATGACGCCGCAGGAGATGGAGGAATATGGAACTAAACTAGGTAAGTCTATTACAGAAAATGACGAATAGCCAGTTTTTGTTTTGGCTAGCGAAATACCTTACGCAATAAGGGATATCTTATAGTCACTGACTACCTTCTTTCATTGAAGACAAATTGCAATTCTGGTGGCTACTATTGGTGTTGGCACTCTAGTTGTTACTTCATGCATTTATGCATGTTTCCTTTTTTTTTTTTTTTTTTTTTTTGGGTGCCTGGACTAATTGTTTGTTCACTAGTTTTAGAATGGAACAGTAGAGGGGCTTTTCACATTTCCTGTCAAACCTCTGCCCCACCCCCACTTCCCGCTTTTTTCTTTTTTTTTCTATAAAATACACATTACCCTCCAACCATGTTTTCTCACCTCCCTTACCTTTAAAGATGAAACCCGGCGTGACCCACACCCAAGCATACCAAATCCTGGCCTACGCTACTGATGTTATCATAGACAGAGGAAATGCAACGTTCACTGTTATGGCAGAACAAAATAGGCTCTTAGGCTTGGCTGTCAGAGGTAGGGTCCGACAGGTAGACAGTCAGAGCACTGATTCGAAAGCTTCTGTAGATGGGCTTATTTCAAACGTATCGACGTTACCTTGACAGCAAAGCAGCATTAGAGAGAGAGAGAGAGAGGAGAGAGAGAGAGAGAGAGAGAGAGAGAGAGAGAGAGAGAGAGCGAGAGAGAGAGAGCAGGGTGCTTTTATTTTGTGTATTTTTTTCTGTCAAGTTTTCCTTTTGCAAGATTATAAAACGTAGGATTACCACCTCGGAGACGAGAATCCCGCATAGACAAATGCTAGAAGCACCGTTTAACCACAAGGTTATGTCGGGACTACGATGTCGCCTGCAGTCTGGATCAGACATGAGTTTTTGTTCCAAGTTTTCGCCCTCCAGGATTGCAGACGATGTGATTAACACTTCAAGGATTAGAATCAAACAAGTGCGAATACAGGAAACCCGCAGTAACGACCCATTTTCTCTGTTGTTGGAATGAGGACAACTAGTGGACATAACTTATTTGTGAGAATCAGAATGGATGGTATCGAATCTTAACTATAATATATGCACGCCTAATCGAGTCCATGGCCGAGGCAAATATGCAGTTTGTCTGTACGTGCCAAATGAAGAAATCATGAAAATCGCCAGTAGATATTTTGAGTGAACGATAAGAGTTGATTTAAGCATTGAGCAAATGAGAAATGCTCAGTCTTGTTTTCGACCTGAGTAGAAAGTGATCTCGTGGTGCTCTGAATGCTGGAGGTGAATCCGTTTTGGGATCCTGTGAATGCTGTTTAGCCATCAGCCTCTTCCTGAGATGAAACCTGGCTATGACGCCATGACAGTTTAAAATTGAGCGAATGTTGTCTGCTGCGACATGTCTTTTCGCTGAATTCAGTTCTGAGGTGACTAAAAGTGCAAGTACTGTAGGAGTGTTTAACCGAATAGCCACAAAGCACAGTTATTTTAGGGCACCACAAAACCGTTACGAAGTTACCTGTAATCCAGTCTGTGTGGATGGGACGGTGGATGGGTCTGCGTGATGAGCAGGGAATTAATTTGTGGGTAAATCTGATATTATTTCGAATATACAAGGTCTGACAATTAAGTAATGAGACTAATTCCATAAAAATTAAAATAATCAACAGTTCAAGTTATAATCTGTATCCAATTCAAAGTAAGCCCCTTGTGCATTGATACAGTAAGTGGCACGATCTAACAAACACTGGAACGACCTCTGTAGTTCTTCTGTTGTTATAGCCTCTAACTCGATGTTACAGCCTTTTGGATGTCATCACTATAGTTAAAGAAGCGCTCTTTCAATCGTAACTTTTATTCTGGAAATAGAAAATAATCACAGGGAGACGAATCTGGGAAATATGCTGGAAGGCTGAGAACACACACTTGTTTTTAGGCCAACAATTCTTGTTTTGATGTCTCTTGGGCACTCAACCCGCTGAAGTTTTTGGTCATCAGACAACGAATGTGGTAAAAACCAGTAAGCAACTTTTTTCTTGCCAAAATCTTGCCATAAAATGTTGTGAATGATCTCTCTATTACCACCTGATTCATCTGCCACCATCCTCAAAGTAAAATGATGATCTTTTTGCGTCCATTCTTTGAATTTTGCAACGAGTTCATCATTACGAACATACATTTGGCGTCCAGGTCAAGGTGCATTAGTAATCATTTCCACATCACTTTTGAATCGTGAATACCGCCTGAAAATTTGTGCAGGAGATAAATATTTATCCCCACAAACTTGTTGCATCAATTCAATCATTTCAATTGCGCTTTTTCTGAGTTCTAAAAAAGAATTTAATGTTAGCTTTTTGCTCCGTGTTGATTACGTAACAATGCGTCTCTGAAAAGGTCAACAAAATGGCGGTTTGTGTTTTGTCTGCTTATCGAGTGGCGATGAAAAGGTGCCAGATCATAGATAGTAGCCTCTTTAGATTCCATGCTTTGCTTCATAGATGGCATTTTTGTCTTAAACATAATAAAATCATTCTCATTACTTTATTGTCGGATCTGGTACAATAATTATTATTTGCCATGCAATACATAATAACTATGATAATAAAAATTATGATAATAATAATGAGGATAATAATAATAGCGTTGCAAGTCCTTTCTCATTACGATCTGCAGAAAGAAACACGTTCCCACGCCAGCTCCACGGACTCAAGCATTGTCCTACCCAAGGTGTCACTTATATTTTCTGCTTGCCTCTTTTCTGGTACCATGCCTTTTGATATTTTCTCCCCATCCAATAATAATAATAATTATTATTATTACCCACTTTAAAAAGACCTAATCCTCTTGAACAGTGCCTCATCCCCATGTTTTATTTGTGTCGGCACACTTGTCCAGTTGTTTCTGCACAAGAAAATCCTCGGCGGAAAAAGATCGAATATTACAAGGGACATAATTCTTCATGTTTGTCAGGAAAGACAACTGCATAAATTTGCTGTCTCAATGAAACGGTGTTACATGCCCGAATCCTGATATTTTTCTCGCTAAAACTACTGTTAATTACACTATTCTAACAACGTGATGCTATTCACATCATCGTGTTTCTTGTTTCTTGTCACAAACAATTAATCTCTCCTAGAGACTTTTTTAAAAACACTGGCATTTCGACATTTCATCAACCAATTACCATCTCAAGTCTTTTTATTACTGTTCTTTGTCATTGCGTTAATGAATATTTTCACTCCTCCTTAGGACGTTATTGTTTGTGATTTGAAGCACCACTCTGGCTTTTGCCAGGGGCCGCAATATAGGCAGGTCATCATTATGGCCAAATGTCTGAACGCGGTTTCTGGGACCTCTCCACGGTGATCCTCATCCGCATGGTGGCACTTTGTGTCATCGGGTGTTTATCGCTTGTGTGATGTCCTGGTGGGGTAAAAAATCCAATCAAATCCTTTGTCATTGCGAGGATATTAGACGTCACCATGCAGGGTGCAATATTTTGTTATTTGTAGCCCCACCCTGGCTCGTGTCAGGGGCCCCTAATGTATCTGGACCATAAATATGGTCTAATGGCTGAACAGGGTTTCTTGGACCTCTCCATGGGTGATCCTCTTTTGCATAGTGGCACTTTGTGCCATCGGGTGTTTATCGCTTGTGTGATGTACTGGTAAGGTACAACTTACACATTACATACATACATACATACATACGTACACACATTACATACATACGTACACTGTTCTTTGTGTGTCTAGTCCGACAAGTCACCCACATGGGATTAAAGGTTACTCCGTCACCGTATGTGTGTACCAGTATAACTGTGTTAGATGACTGTACGAGGTTTCCGAGATTTGTAGCTGCTGATTCTCATTGTCGAGATATTAATCTCACAGAAATGAAAGGGGCGATATGGCACCACAACATCTAGCAAGACAAATGAGGTGAAGGCAGTAACTGCAGCTATCCGGTGACTAGAGAACAAGATGCATTCACATGTCGTAATTGTAACAGACTCTGAAAACATGCTGAGAAAGGTGAAGACAGGGATACTTCGAGCAGAGTGGCAAGCTTCACTGGAAAGGTCACCGGTTGTGAGCATACTTTGGATTTTTTCTTAAGGCCATGCCGGTGTGGTGAGTAATGAAGAGGCAGACATATTGGCATGATCCGCACCACATGGTGTAGAATTGATCCTTGACAAGGCAGATGTTGTCAAGGCACTTTGGTAACAAACAACGATATCAGTAGAGAAAGAAGATTATTATAGCCTGGAGAGAATGAGGCACTTGGGTGTGACGTCACTACAATCAGACGAAAGGCAAGATGGACATGTAACAGATGCCATCTGTATTGAAACTCTGCGCTGGCTGCTGCAGATGAGGACAAAGCATGGATGGGAAGGCCCCGAGTGCTATGGTTTAAATTCTTGACTCAACTCAACTTATCTAAGGGGGCGAAAGGTTACAGAAAAATACATTTATCAAATTCATATGCAGCCTCCGCCAAATTTTAAAACCAATCCTACGTCCTTCTGCAGGCTACTTGGTAAGGCCGGACCACTGTCAGCTCCAGCAGCAGGGCCGAACAGGTCTACGGAAATTCCCATTTTGTTAGGACGGAGCTGGCCGATATCCTTACGTCACTGTTGGCAGGGTTTTCCTGACCTGATGACATGTTACTGCAACAGATAGCTACTCTTCTAGGATTGAAAGAAAAAATTGACATAGTCCTTACTTACAGCTGTCGGTCGGCTACATCGCGATTGGATGAACCGGGTTTCTGGGTTTGCAACTGGAGGCTTCTCATCCGAATAGTGGCACATTGTGTAACGGAGGGTCTATCTATCTATCTATCTATCTATCTATCTATCTATCTATCTATCTATCTATCTATCTATCTATCTATCTATCTATCTATCTATCTATCTATCTATCTATCTATCTATCTATCTATCTATCTATCTATCTATCTATCTATCTATCTATCTATCTATCTATCTATCTATCTATCTATCTATCTATCTATCTATCTATCTATCTATCTATCTATCTATCTATCTATCTATCTATCTATCTATCTATCTATCTATCTATCTATCTGCCCGGCTCTCTAGCGAAGTTGGTTAAACAGGACTTTCGCGGCGGCCGGGTGACGAACTCCTTGTGGTCCGGGTTCACTCCCGGGGGTAGGCAGAAAAGCCACATTTCTCCCAGATTAAGGGTACCTATAATGGAATCAAGGCCGAAGGGTTGCGATATCCATAGTACCGAGCCAAAGGGTTTACAACTCATGGTTTCTGGATACGTAAAAAAAATTAAAAAAAAATAAAAAAATCTATCTATCTATCTATCTATCTATCTATCTATCTATCTATCTATCTATCTATCTATCTATCTATCTATCTATCTATCTATCTATCTATCTATCTATCTATCTATCTATCTATCTATCTATCTATCTATCTATCTATCTATCTATCTATCTATCTATCTATCTATCTATCTATCTATCTATCTATCTATCTATCTATCTATCTATCTATCTATCTATCTATCTATCTATCTATCAACCTGTCTATCTATCTACCTGATAGATAATCTACCTGTCTGTCTATCGTCTATCTATCTATCTTGATATCGAATGATGGCACTTTGTGTAACTACTGAAAAAAATCTAACGCAAGGTGGCCTGTTGCTAAAACGCCTGTAACTTGGATTGAGCCCGGCACCCTGGTATTACGAAGCGAGTTCGCAAAGCCTAAACCACAGGTGCTGACAGCAGCTCATGGCGAGAGTAGGGTGTCAAAAAAAGGGGGGGGGGGGGGGATGACAAGGAAACACAATTTAGTTAACTTTTCTAATCATCACCAATTAGATTCATCGATGTGTTTGTTGTAATTCCACCAGATGACGTCAGTGAAGAGAAGAAATTAGCCAAGCAACAACGAGACGCTGAGAGAGTCAAGCACCAGGTACATTTTATACTCTCTGTTGGTGTCCTAGCCCAGTGTTGTGACCTTCATGTTTGTTTTCTGCTTCTGGAGTGGTTTGCTGATGAATCTGCACATCTTTTTGGCAAGTTTTAGCTACATCTGTTTCAGCAGTAATGTAGATAACGAGGAGAGAACTGGTACAGATAGTTCAAACACAAGATGAGCTTTTATAGTACTGGAAATCTATGGAGGTCAAATGAAATTAAAACTTATACTAAATTATTTTTATTTTGTATTTTAATGTCAAATCAGTACTGTTGAATGACGTGGAATCATAGAGAACAACTAAAACAACTGCTAATCAACTATAAACATTCATTAACTAGTGCCTGTACAGAATAGAGGGGATTTAATGGTTTGACAGGATCTCTAATGTAGAGCTTCGCAAAGAAAACTAAACAATGTCCGATGGACCAAAAGATGAAAAAACGACGCTTGGCGTTGGATAAGACAAACGTTGAGAAAACAAAGAAAAATATAAATAGAATGTCTTTGCCCTAGAAACCACAGATTTCAGAGCGCTTGAGGTTTATTGCAGCGAAATATCCATAGCCCCCATTCATCTCTCTGGTTGCCCTCTATTTCAGTTGGCGACACCAAGTGTTTGCAGGACTGTCTGGACATTATCTCTCCATCGTTTTCTTTGTCTACCTCGTGGTCTACGACCATTCATATCGCTTGTGTATAGGTTTTACTTCTCCGTCATCGTACATTCTTTCAATATGCGCAACCATTTACGTCAATTAGATCTCATTATGCCAGTGATCAATAAAGAAAGAGATTAATAATATGTTGTAAATCGACTTAAATATATATATATATATATATATAATATATATATATATATATATATATATATATATATATATATATATATATATATATATAAACAAAAAAGACACATACAAAAGACTGCACAATTTATTTCCTGGCATATTTCGCTGTATCTTCGTTAGATGCATACTACAGTAACAATTGATTAAAATGAAGTAAATAGCTGAATCCTAGAAACTTAAATGGTCGTTACCTTACGGTTACCTTAGTGAAACAGACAGTTCAGTATGTACTTGACTTTGTGTTTCAGTATATGCCAGGCAAAAGATTGTGTAGTCTATTGTTTGTGTCTTCTTTGTTTAAGTTCCTATAGGGAGTCGGCAAAACACTTTGATTTATGTATATATTTATATATATATAATATATATATATATATATATATTATATATATATATATGATATATACAGAATAATATATATATAATTATATATATATATATATATGTGTGTTGTGTGTGTGTGGTGTGTGTGTGTGTGTGTTCGTATTTATAAGAAAAATGTGTTTAGAAATACCATGCACCTTTCAAACAGCCAAAAATAGCAACCAAGAGATGGTTTTGAAAGAGGCCGGGAGCCCCAAAGACAACTCATTTACATTCAAGGGAGACAGTAAAAGGACCCCATCTCAGAGGGAGGACAGTCATCATTTTTTCGGCCATGTTATGAGAGAAGAGGGAAAATAGAACATGTTGGTAAACACCACTGGAAAGATCTGTTGGAAAAGGGGATAGAGGAAGACAAAGACAAGGAGAAGATGCTTGACAGTCTTGTTGTATGGCATGGAGTGTGTGTCGGCAACCGAGCTTGATTTACATGCTGCAGCATGAGATCGCGGATTATGGAGAGGCATTGATCGCCCTACGCCAGTCGGCAAGGCACCGATGTGATATATATAATATATATATTAATATATATAGATATATATATATATAGATATATATATTATATATATTATATATATATATATATTAATATAGATGGTAGATTAAATAGATATATATATGATAATATATGACTATATATATTATATATATAGATATATATATAATTATATTATTTACACATATATAATGCTAAAATATAGGCCAAATATAATTATATGTATATTTTAACTTTAATGCTTTGCAGGTACCCTTCGAATTAAGAAGTGGAAGAGGTGACGTGAGGCTCCCATACTTCCCTGCACGTAAGTTAACTTATTAATAATGTTTGGTCTATGGTAGGTCAAGGGCCTTCTTTTATGGTGGTTCGCAGTATCGGCACCTTTCAAAAGCCTTTTTTTTTTTTTTTGGAGCGCTATTGTGAATGACACTTTGTGATTGATAGGTTGAGTTATTTACGTATATTCTTTACAAGACGTTGCAGAACCAACCCCAACATTCTTTGTTGTTATAGTTTTTTTAAGCAAATTTTACATTCAGTAAGTAAATAAGTAAAGGACCCTTTTCCACGCCTTAATGTGTATAGGGCATATAGGGCTAGACCTATATTTTTATAGACTAATCGGCACAAGATGGGTGATGTGGTCAGTATCACGCCGGCCGCCTTCACTTTCCCGGGACTACATCCGGTACCCACTCAAGGCTGGGTCGACCTGGGAGCCAAAGGTCATTTTAGAAAAAGTCCGGCTCCGCCAAGGAGCAAACCCACGACCTTCCGATCCGCGATCCGCTCGGCCACGGCGATTCCCTTACATTAAAAAACACTTGGTGTCCACCACTGCCAAACTCTTTTCCTAAAAGAGGATGAAAGGTAGGTTTGGTGTCGATGGCTGGAGCAATAAACCGCAGGCGCTTGGAAGGCTGAAGATGAAGAAGATGGGAACTCTAGTGTTTAAATTGAGGGAAGGTTTGGTGTAGTAAATACCCAAGCCATTGAGATTTATGGGCATTTACGAAGGCCGCGGCCAGGGTTCCGGTAAAACGGCCTAGCACACATAGGGACAGTCGGTTGTAGATGTGGCATGTACGTTGATTTGTCTTATCTTAAAGACCCAATTAAACCGATTTCATCCATCTGATGTCCCCCCTGAAAAAAGGCTGGGCTTTAAAAAAAAAAATGGTCACATTAGGGGGGGGGATAAAAAGAGAATGGTTAACACTTGTCACTATAAACGAATTTTTTAGAAGATTCTTTGAAGCAAAAACCAAAAAACTACATGGTTTTTCATGAGGACGAAATGGCTACGGAATACCTTGGAAGGCCAAGGAGTATGTAACTAAACCAACGGAAGGGATTGGACTTGTAAGAGGGTTTCTTGAAAAAGTTAGATTTCTTTTTTTTTATTACAAAAATCAATGGCCGAAGAGCATTTACAAAACATGTTCTTTGCAAGTACCCAACATAGGAATTGAGGATAGAGGGGACACCAATGCCACATTGCAGGAGGGGGGGGAGAACACTCGTTGACAAAAAATTCGGAGTAAAAGATCCATTGGGGGGTAGACAGGGAACAAATGGGGGGGGATAAAGGGGCAGACCCAGAGGTAGGGAAGATTGGATTGGCAGGTTGGGATAGTTTGGAAAAACATTAGCTGGGAAATTTTGGGCATTGAGTTGCATAAAAACAACACCATTATTTGTGTGCTTAGTAGCGGTTTTGGAAAGGTGGGAGGCCATTACACAATGTGGGTTGTGGCGTCAAACGAACATTTAAAGAAAACCAGGGGGGGGGAACACACAAAGAAGGACAGTTAAAAGCCATAAGGGAGCCTACTTTCAGTGGGCAGGGCCAACGATGTGATGCAGGTGAACAGCAATGAACATGACACAGGTGTAACAGAGCTGTCAGGCGATTGGTTGAACCCATCTCTAGATTTTTTAATTTACAATTTAAAATATTACAAACTTTTTTTAATTTTAATTTTCTTGTTAACTCGTAAGAAACTAACATTCTGAGGAATGCTCCATACTTCCATCTTTTTTATATAGTTGCGTTTCCTTTACAGGACGTTGCAGAGTAAACCCCAGCAGCCCCTGGCTATTGTGTGGTTTTTCTAGACAAATTTACGTTCAGTAGTTTGTAAACGTATAGAGAGATGAAAAAAGGCAGAATTTTGTCAAGATCGATCTATTCATTACTACATCTGTTTGTTCTTTACTCATAATATATAATGTTTGCTTCTTCAGAGCATCGAGGTAATTCTGACACAAACGAGGTAGGGTAATATCTATCTAATCGAATCTGTCTGTCTGTCTGTCTGTCTGTCTGTCTGTCTGTCTGTCTGTCTGTCTGTCTGTCTGTCTGTCTGTCTGTCTGTCTGTCTGTCTGTCTGTCTGTCTGTCTGTCTGTCTGTCTGTCTGTCTGTCTGTCTGTCTGTCTGTCTGTCTGTCTGTCTGTCTGTCTGTCTGTCTGTCTGTCTGTCTGTCTGTCTGTCTGTCTGTCTGTCTGTCTGTCTGTCTGTCTGTCTGTCTGTCTGTCTGTCTGTCTGTCTGTCTGTCTGTCTGTCTGTCTGTCTGTCTGTCTGTCTGTCTGTCTGTCCCTCTGTGGTAGTGCTGCTGCTGATGATGATGATGAATATTATACTTTTTTACTATAAGGGTGATGATAAAGAGGAAGATGATGCTGATGATGATAATGACGATGATGCAGATGACTATGATAAGGATGGTGACGATGATGATGACGATTATGACGATGATGATGACGATGACGATTTTGATGACGATGATGATGATGATGATAATTCTGTTCATGATGAGTATGATGCTGATGGTGTTGATGATAAAGTTGATGATGAATATGATCATTGCGCTGATGATTATGATGGTGATGACGATGATGATGGTAACGATGATGATGATGATGACGATAATGATGGTGACGATGATGAGAATGATGATGATGACGACGGCGGTGATGATGGTGATGATGATGATGATGACGACGACAGTGATGATGATAATGGTGAGGTTAGGTCGATCCTTCCAAAAAGACCACTCGGTGTATTCTCTTTACATAGGAAACCATGCGTATGCTGACTGGGTGGATTTACCTAATCTGTTTGTGGATGCCATCATTCTCTTTTACTATTCTTCAAACTTCTCTGTGTTGATTTTATTTCTTTAACAATGTGTTCCGTTGCTGTCAGTGCCACGATATCCTATTCGATAAATAACCCCATCTTAGCTAAAAATAATTAAATGAGTATAAATATACTTAACGACTTCTTCTGCCTTTTTTTTTAAAAATCCCAATGGAGCATAGGCCCTCGACCACTTCTTTCTATTTTTGACTGTTCCATGATTGGCTGGTTTTTGTGGTTATTTTTTTTTTTTTTTTTTTCATGATGAAGTAGCGAACCTTAAGCCTAACCCTTACCCTGACAGCATGTTTGATAGATGCAGTGTTGCTATCATTTGCTTTCCATGAGGGGCTCAGTAACACACGGGCAATAATTAACATCAACTGAGATAAAATATTGTTTCGCAAACTGAAACATATTGGGTCTATCAAAAGAAAAGTAGACTGGAAAGAACAGTACCGAGTAAGAGAAGAAAGCATTGATGAGCACGAAGAAGGGTACTGGACATTAAGAGGCATCTTGACCAGAAAAATGAAAGGCACAGATATCACAGCACATCTAACAAACCACAACACACGTTGCCTACCACCTTTTTTTCAATTACCAACGCAAAAGAAACAACAAATATTTCTTACTTTAAATTCTATAATTAAATGCTATAATCATTTTTATTTCAGCGACGAAGTCTGGATTTGGAGAATACAAAAGGTGGAGCCGGCGCCCCGATCAAAGACTCGTGGGGTAAAAACATAACGCGCATACCTATCACACTCAGAAGAGACGACTATGGAGGTATGAACATAGGTGTAAATGTTTATGAATTAATCATAAGTCATGATATGTACAATTTTTATGCCAAGGACAAATTAACACTAACCCTTCTATTTCTCATGCATATGTAGCCAATTTCTGGGACTCGCATTCTTTTTTCTTTTAGAGGCATAAGGGTGGAGAGATAGGCACATAACTTTTCAACAAGCATGTCGTCAGAGGGCTGCGTGTTCTCGAGGTATGGTTTCCGCCTTCAGTGCTAGAGGTCCCGTGTTCAATCCGCTGTAAGGGCTGGGATTTTTTCACGTGGACTAGGACTTCTAGTAATTTTCCCTGGTCTCTGGGTAGTGAGATCGGACGCCCGTGTGCAGTGTTGCGCACATAAGAAGACTCTTGACAGTTGGAAATCGAAAAGAGTAGCCTAACCGCGCTGCCCGGGCAAACATTTGGAGTTAAAAATCTACTTAATGTATTTCAGGATCCTCGCCGGTGCTACATAAATTGTGCACTCTGCTGAGATTCTTCTGACTCAGGCTTATGTTAGAAGAAGAACGGAGCACTTATTGGTTACTCTCCGTGTGTTATGATGTTGATCCATTGTTCAAACCTTAAACCTCAAAGCATGTTGTAAGAGGGAACTAGTAGGGGTCTTTCTTATGAAATCGGAGTGCATTCCCTAGGAATCAACATTCTCCAAAAAATAAGCCAGATCAGTAAAACTGGTGTGCATGCAGCTCTTCAGTTTGGGAACCAGACGTGTACGAACAAACAAGATTTCCACCGAATTTTATATTTTTCATATACAGATAAGAAAAATAAAAGAAGATGATTTTAAGACCCCGTCTTTTTTTTTTAATAGAAGGGGAGGCTACTACTAAGTTTAAAAGCAATACACATTTTCAATGAGTTATGTTTCCTTATGTTTGTCTTTGTTTTAAGCGTGATTTTATGTTTGAAAGCACAAAAAAAAAAAAAAATGACGACCAAGTCGCCCATTGGCTAGACAGTAGACGACTTCGTCGCTGGTGGGAATAGTATTTGGGATTGTCTCATTTGACCGCATCAACGCTGCAGGAGTCCTTTTCATTGCTCTTGGTGGCGTGCAATACTAAGCCATTTTATAAGGCGCACATAACCTTCTCACATAATTATAACCTGAAGCTCCCCCTTAGGAATACTGGATGAACGGGACCGTTTTTCTCCCAAGTAAAGCACCTATCTACACATCCAAAGGCAGCTAGTAAGCAAGTAAAAGACCCTTTTCCTCGTTATCAGACGTGATGGGTATATAAGGCTAGATCTGTATATTATAGACCAATCGGCATTTGGTGGGTGATATAGTCAACATTATGCCATCGCTTTACTTCCCAGGACTATACCTGGTAGCCATTTAAGGCTAGGTCGACCTGAGAGCCAAGGTAATTTTTTAAACAAAGTTCCAGTACAGTCTAGATTTGAACCCATGACTTTTGGATCCAGAGGCGAGCGTCTAACCGCTCTACCATGCCGGTTCTCAGTAGCAACTAGAGGTTTTAATATTATTGACCATCAGTCAGGCATTCACACTCAGACTGCTGTGTGTCCATTTCTTTATGATGTCTTCCTATTTGTATCGTTGTCTGCCCCTTGCTCTCTTTCTATCGATCTCCCACTGCCAGCATGGTTATTTAAAAGCCTGCTGTCCATTAATGTAGCCAAACTATTTCAAATCTCCTTTTTAATTTCAGGAATTCTCTTGTCATTTGAATTATTTCCAGAACTGCTGTATTTGACTTTTTTCGGTCTCCACGAGCTACAACTTATTCTTCTGTAAACCCACATCTCCAGGGACTCGATTATCTCGTTGTATGTCCATTGTCCAGGTTTCTGCACCATAGAGCGGGGTTGAGTTTACGTACCATTTAACGATTCTCATTTTTAGTATGTTGGTTATTATTCTAGATGTCACTAATTTTGGCATCTTTCTAAGGATAGTTTCAACCATTCCTATTCTTTTTCAGATTTCTTTTTGACTTCTACTATTATCCGTTAAATTAAAAAAAAAGGAAAGGTTCCTTTTCCATGCCTTTAGGCATATAGGGCATATAGGGCAAGACCTATATTTTTATAGACCAATCGGCTTAAGATAGGTGATGTGGTCAACATTACGCCGGCCGCCTTTACTTCCCAGGACTGCACCAGATACCCACTCAAGGCTGATCATCAGTTACTACGGGTCTAAAATATAAGAAAATTTTTACTTTTCAAAAATCTTTCAGTTTGCTGTGATTTTCACTGTTGGTGGCTCCTTTTCATTGTTAATTATCATAGTTTTTGTTTTAGGAGTATTATTGTCTAATAGTCGGCTCTGTGGCTAAGTCGATGCGAACGTTTCGTAGTGCAGGGATGCCGGGTTCGATCCCAGCTGCCGGCCATGCGCCTTGCGTTGGTTTCGACAGTGGTATCAAGAAAGCCGACCGTCCAGAGGCAAAGGCAAATTACTAGACGTAAATTTGCCTAGGTTGGTTCTGCAACGTCCTGTAAAGGATACGCAACTACCGATTGTCTAATAGATGATTTGCACCCTGCATGTTAACTTGACCATCTAGGTCCTGTATCTCCTGCCCGCGTTCTGCTAGTAACAGTGTGTCTTCAGTATATCCTACAATTGCGCTGCCCTGGCAAAATTAGGAGTTTGAAATCTACCCAAAGTATTTCAGGATCCTCGCCGGTGCTACAGAGCCTGTGCACTGTGCTAAGCTTCTTCGCACTCAAACTTGAGTTAGAAGAAGAACGGAGCACTTATGGGTTACTACCCGTGTGCCATGTTGTTGATTTGTTGTTCAAAACCTCAAACCTTTTGAGTCCTGACAATTGCTGAGCTTGTCTAAAAATGTCTTATATGCATACGTTCATAAATGTGTTCTGTAAATAAGTTGAAGAAAATGCAGTGTGATAACACCTATCTCTGACCTACGACTCTGGTAATCTCTGTGGTGCGAAAATATTGTTGTGTCTAGCTATTGTTATTCTCCCCCCCCCCCCCCCCACACCCCAGTATAGGTTTCTGGGTTATTTGCGGAGACAGGCCAGGACATCATTATGTAGCAGGTCCTTTGCAGAACGTTGCACTCATCACAGTCTCCCTGAATGAAACGCGGTCTCTCGCCAGCTCTCCCGCCTCGTGTACCTTCAAATTCAAGGAATCATTAACTCTTTTAGGACGGAACAAAATTAGAGTGTCTCTATCATGAGCCAGCAATAGTTGACTATTTTGGGATGTTTCCTTCGAAGTGCATCTGCCTTAACTCTTTTAGGACGGAACAAAATTAGAGTGTCTCTATCATGAGCCAGTAAACTGGCCTTTACGTCTTTAAGGGATAGACTTAATCGTCAGTATACTGGCTAAAAATCCGTAAAGAGTTAATATCCTGTGCCCTTCTTTGCTTTGGTCGGCCCTGCCTTTTCCTTCCTGGTACCATACCTTCTGTTATTCTTTTTCCCAATTCCCCCATGGCGCTAGATATGACCAACAGATCTCAGCTTCCGATAAAATATAGTGTTTATTTACTTATCCCCCGTAGATACTCGGTGCCCATAGCTGCTGTGGCCACACCGCAGTGTGTTTACCATTCTCTAACACGTAGAGGTGCCGTTGAGGTTTTTACTCGGCTGAGTCTTGAGAGCAGAATGCCATTTCCCAGAACGTTCCAGTACTTCCAGAGGACGCCGTCAGAGCCAGGTGTGATAAAACCCTGTGCCACGGAGTGGTTCTTCTCCATTTCAAGCTGTTTTGTTTTTTTTTCCCTCCCACTTAAATCTGTCTATAAATACGGACCATCATCTCTGTCATATTCCTTAGAAATGTCATCAAATTTTATTTACAGAACCCGTAATTAAAGAAGACATCCCAGGAAAGGCAACCTTTGACCTCGACTTTACAAATGAAGACAGTAAGCCCTATTACCCATGGGGAAGCCCAGGAGGTGGTGCACCTATTAGGGATGAGAATGGAAGAATAATCACACAAGTCTATGGGAAACTGGAAGGGAGAACCGTGAGTGAAAACACCGTTATGTTTAGTTATGAAGATAACCATGCTTACCTTAGTTTGTTAGTTAGTTAGTTAGTTAACTAGCTAGTTAGTTAGTTAGTTAGTTAGTTAGTTAGTTTTTTAACTAGCTAGTTAGTTAGTTAGTTAGTTAGTTAGTTAGTTATTTAACTAGCTAGTTAGTTAGTTAGTTAGTTAGTTAGTTAGTTAGTTAGTTAGTTAGTTAGTTAGTTAGTTAGTTTAGTTAGTTAGTTAGTTTAGTTAGTTAGTTAGTTAGTTAGTTTTAGTTAGTTAGTTAGTTAGTTAGTTTAGTTAGTTAGCTAGCTAGCTAGCTAGTTAGTTAGTTAGTTAGTTAGTTAGTTAGTGAGTTAGTTAGTTAGTTAGTTCAGTTAGTTAGTTAGTTAGTTAGTTAGTTAGTTAGTTAGTTAGTTAGTTAGTTAGTTCGTTAGTTAGTTAGTTAGTTAGTTAGCTAGCTAGTTTAGTTAGTTTTAGTTAGTTGTTTAGTTTTAGTTAGTTAGTTAGTTAGTTTAGTTAGTTAGTTAGTTAGTTTTAGTTAGCTAGCTAGCTAGCTTCTTAGCTAGTTAGTTAGTTAGCTAGCTAGCTAGCTACTTAGGCTAGTTAGTTAGTTAGTTAGTTAGTTAGTTAGTTAGTTAGTTAGATTAGCTAGCTAGCTAGCTAGCTAGTTAGTTAGTTAGTTAGTTAGTAGTTAGTTAGTAGTTAGTTAGCTCTACTAGCTACTAGTTAGTTAGTTAGCTAGCTAGTTAGTTAGCTAGCTAGCTAGCTAGCTAGTAGTTAGTTAGTTAGTTAGTTAGTTAGTTAGTTAGTTAGCTAGTTAGCTAGTTAGTTAGTTAGTTAGTTAGTTAGTTAGTTAGTTAGTTTAGTTAGTTTAGTTAGTTTAGTTAGTTAGTTAGTTAGTTAGTTAGTTAGTAGTTAGTTAGTTAGTTAGTTAGTTAGTTAGTTAGTTAGTTAGCTAGTTAGTAGTTAGTTAGTAGTAGTTAGTTAGTTAGTAGTAGTTAGTTTAGTTAGTTAGTTAGTTAGTTAGTTAGTTAGTTAGTTAGTTAGTTAGTTAGTTAGTTAGTTAGTTAGTTAGTTAGTTAGTTAGTTAGTTAGTTAGTTAGTTAGTTAGTTAGTTAGTTAGCTAAACGACAGATTATCCTCACTGCACATCGGACAAGTCAACAAGAGCTCGGATCACATCTTCAGTAGTCCCCTAAGCGTGTAGTGAGTGATGACAACAGTGGTGTTCATGTTTGGCGACACTCCTTTTGACATGAAGTTCTTGTAGTATTTTGAGTGTTGCCAGTTCAGCGTCGTCTCCTGAATCATGTTCTCGTCCTGCCTTCATGACAGCATTGAGAGTGCCCATTGCTTTTCCTATATCTTCTGTGGCCCTGCCAGCAAGCCAATCCGCTCATTCATTCCCTCTTACTTCAAAGTGTCCTGGCACAAAAATGAAAATAATTCCTTTTAGATAAGATTTCCTCAGCGACTTTGACCATTTTTTTTTTTTCGAATCCATACATTGTCTCTATCTTAGTGAGCATACTCATGGAATCGCTTAGAAAGCACGTGTGTTTACTTTATCCACGTATTCTTTGGGGTTTTACTGCAACTGCATTAGACAGAGGTAATCTCTCCACGAAGTAACAAGTAAAATGGAAGATTTAAAAAAAGCCTGGAGTGAACGATGAAACAGGGAGTGTCTGCGGGCTCTTGGCACCACTCGAAACTCGGAGCAAGGCAAGACGACCAGTTAACCAGATGACAACGGGTACTATCAGTCTAGAGACTCTTAACTGACTGTTGAGAAAGGGGTTGGTGCTAATGTGGGCTTGTCCAGACACTGGATTGTCTAATCCTTACCCATGTGACCTAGATGTTGTAACTGATTTGTGAGCTCGAATCAGGGTGAGAAAATCGACACCACAGTACTCAGTATACGCTCCGTTCCATATTCAGCAACTAGCGCTAAGTTTCATTGTTTATGTTACCAACAGGTAACATTTAAAAATAAAGAAATACCAGCAAATTGTGCTGGACAAAAAAAATGAAAGAGGTACTACATTTATTAATTAATAAAACATGAAATTATTTCACAACCAGACAAAAAAAGCAGAGGTAAAATCTGCCTCATTGAGCACACATTTTATAAATATAGGGAATCAACAGCAAATGAAAAATCGCACCAAAGATGGAGCAGCTGCATTAACAGCGACATTGAACAAATGAGGACGAACTTACAAATCACATTGAATAGAGTGCAGATAATGTCGTCGCAAATGGCCATCCCCTCCCCCCTCCCCCACTTCTTAGGCAGACTGCTATTGTATATTTTATATACGACCTAGGTTATTTCCAAAGAATAGATACAAACATCCTGAAATGTCTATAAAACAACAACAACCACATGGATTTTTTTAAAGAACAATTCATAAACTCAGTAACACCTGTTGCGACTGATATGCTCCCGCGCCCGTGAGCGCAAACACACCCACACACACACACACACACACACATACACACAAAATGCACAGACACATATGAATGTATGTCAATAATATGTTGTTTTAATGGTGGCACCTCGCCGTCGATTGTGTTATATTGTGCTATGGAGAGGCATGGGACTTACCGCATAATTAAATGGCAGGCGTGACTAACAAGACCCGCCCATGTTACGAAAAGTCTACCACAGCTAGAGCATGGGAGATCAGTACCGTTTTTGCCATCGCATGTAATTAGAGTGCTTGTTCTCAGACGCTCAGGTCTCAACCTTCCCCCCCCCCCCCCGAAAAGAAAAAGAAAACACACAACAGCATGTTGTTCTTTGACGGACAATCGCCATGTTGTTTCTGTTTTGCGTATGCGCATGCGACACCCAGCGTCACCTAACAAACGGAGACATAACATTGGGTGTTACTGTCCACTAAGGACACATTTTGGAACCACCAACTACATTTTCTTACTTTTCCATAACCATGAGTGACTTACTTATTGACTTCCCCTCATATATATATATATATATATATATATATATATATATATATATATATATATATATATATATATATATATATATATATATATATATACACATATAATTAATTAAATTAAATTATCAGGCACATTAATAGAATATTGCAGTTCAAAATAACATTGCCCCTTCACTATTCAGGATCCAGAGGGTGAGGCATGGAGAAGCAAACGAAGACAGGAGATACTGAATAACGAACTTAGTGAGTCACGTATTTACTATCGTGCAGTCTGTCCATACAACATCCGCCACACACTTAAACACTACCCACGTGGAGCACATCCACATTAGTCTCACCTTCTTCTTCCTCCTCCTCTTCCTCTTATTTTTTTTCCTCGTCTCTATCGTTCTCCTACTGTTTTCTTGCCACTTCCTTTTTCCTCCACTCATTCCCTGTCCTGGGAAGGGATATGGGGGGTGGGGTGGGGTGAGGGCGGCATAGAAGGTTTCAGTGGTGGCGTCTGACTGAATGACCTTTAACCCCACCAGTGTATGACACCGAACTATAAACACCCGGTAACACAGAGTGCCACAGAAACCCCGTTCAACCCATACGTTGGGTTATACTAGTGCCCCTGGCAACAGCCAGGGTACGGCTTGCAAGCAACAACAAAACCGCGTCAGACATTGCGACGCAGTATTCATGGATCCCAAAGTGGTGGCATCTAGTAGTTTTTTAAAAGTTAATACATTTGTACTTGTAGTAATACATCATGCTCACATTTTGTTTTAGTATAATTATTATTTAAAACAAAAACTAGTTATTAAAAAAAAAACAAGAACAGTTTGTACACCTACCTTTATTCCTTATCAAAACGTATCCTCTTACTTTCTGTATCCATTATTGCTGAATATATTATCCTCCTCTTTTTAATGACATGTTATTTTAGTTTTTTTTTTTGGGGGGGGGGGGGGGGGGGGGGGGGGGATAGTCGTATACTCAGGGGGGCGTTTGGATCTAGTTATATTCTTAAGAGGGCGTGGGGATCTTGTCATATTCTGGGGGGGGGGGGGGCGGCCTGAAAAAGATTCAAGGTTAGTGGTCTATAAAATTTATGTTAATTTCTACAAATCTTGGCCTGTTTTCTTATGTATCATACAGGGGAGTGCGTTCGACAACAGAAGGAGAAAAAGGATGAGTTAACCAGATACATGAAAGCCCCGGTAAGTTTTAACTTATAGTTATTCAAATATGTACCTTTGCCCACGTGTTAAAGCCACCTGTATGGAAAGCTAGGAATATTAGGTTGTCAGGTAATCGCTGTTCTATCTTTATTGCCAACCAGGATACTTGCTGTTCGATCTTCATTGCAACTAGGTTACTACCTGTTCTATCTTCATTGCAACTAGGTTACTACCTGTTCTATCTTCATTGCAACTAGGTTACTACCTGTTCTATCTTCATTGCAGCTAGGTTACTACCTGTTCTATCTTCATTGCAACTAGGTTACTACCTGTTCTATCTTCATTGCAACTAGGTTACTACCTGTTCTATCTTCATTGCAACTAGGTTACTACCTGTTCTATCTTCATTGCAGCTAGGTTACTACCTGTTCTATCTTCATTGCAGCTAGGTTACTACCTGTTCTATCTTCATTGCAACTAGGTTACTACCTGTTCTATCTTCATTGCAACTAGGTTACTACCTGTTCTATCTTCATTGCAACTAGGTTACTACCTGTTCTATCTTCATTGCAGCTAGGTTACTACCTGTTCTATCTTCATTGCAGCTAGGTTACTACCTGTTATATCTTCATTGCAACTAGGTTACTACCTGTTCTATCTTCATTGCAGCTAGGTTACTACCTGTTCTATCTTCATTGCAGCTAGGTTACTACCTGTTATATCTTCATTGCAGCTAGGTTACTACCTGTTCTAGCTTTACTGCAATTACTTTACGCGCTGCTCTATCTTCATTGCTGACAACATCACCCATCTTAGGCCGATAAAAATATAGATCTTGCCCCATATGCCCTATATGGAAAAGCGACATTTACTTTACTGAGCCAGAATATTACAGGTCTGTAACAGTTTCAGTCTCTTCATTATTCAGTTTAATCCGCACTTGATGTGCTGTATTCATTATGGACATTATTTCTTTTCTTTCATATTTACCTGTGCCATCAGTATTGGAACTCTGCGCTGGCTTCTGAAGATGCGGACGGAGCACGCATGGGAATGCCACGAGTGCTGCGATGTCAGTTCGTGACTCATCTCAGCTCAACTTTCATATTAAGAAAAAAATTTTTTTTTGGGTCACTGTACCTTTTGACTGTCAGAAATAGTTTTGTAGCCATGTACGTTGGTGGAAAGGAGAACTGTGTCATCTCGTACGTCTGCAGTTAAATATAACTTATTTTAAAGACAGAATGAGATTACACCTGCATGCAATTTAAAGCAATGAAAATTTATGTCTGTTGTTCGCCAGTAATATATTTTTAATGTGTCTTATCAGCTGTAATAAAATTCCTTGCAGCAAGGAGATCTTGCGGAAGTGCTGCTCGCTGGACGAGTTGGAAAACCCAGAAGAGATGAGGTCACTGGAGAAATAGTTGGTCAACATCTGCCCAATTCAGATGTCTCTAAACTGGTGAGTCGGGGCTTGATGTACACTCTTTGACACCTTTCCATCTTTCTAAATTATTGTGTTCTATTGTCAAAATATTGGTGACACCTTTCCATCTTTCCAAACTATTGTGTTCTATTGTCAAAATATTGGTGAAACTTTTCCATCATTCCAAATTATTGTGTTCTATTGTCAAAATATTGTTGACAACTCTCCATGTTTCCAGACGATAGTGGTCTACTGTGCTATGAGGACGAATGGGACTCACAGCTCGTAGCGATGGCGAGTGTGACTAGCAAGACCCGACGGCAAGACCAATTAGGGCTCAGGAGGAAGTTCCTTCTCGTTATAGCACAAATCCAGGGCAGTATTGTAGAGACTATGTGTTGCCCATTCATCTTGTTCCCTCCCTCGCTCTGCCTTGTGTAATCCAAAGAAAAAGTAATACTAGTACATTTGGAACAAAGCAGGCCCAATCTGTCTGCCTGTCAGAGCTTCCCGCCAAGACCAGATGCCAGCCAAGGCTAAAGGCCTGCTCAGTCATGTCATAATATCAAGTCTTCAGGTTGCATTTCCTCTTCCCAGTATAGGACTAGTAGCTTCCCTAATGCACTTCTCTACCCAAAGCCGTTGGCAGAATGTGGGATTTCAGGCTTGGTAAATGCAGCTCAACGTTAGGCGTTACGACAGTTAGTACCGGCTATGTTTTACTGTAACTTAGTCATATCTGACGAAGAACTGTGCAACTGGAGGCCTGATAATCACAGTATATCGCGATAGCTAATAAAACTACAAAAAGGCAACAAAATAGGTGTTTGGTATGTGTTGTGTGCTAAATGAGTCAGCACACTACCAAGTGTCTTAGCAGGTACTCTTCAGCTTCCTCTCTTAGAAATAGAACTCGACGACGATGACACCGTCATACATGTTTATTTAACAAGATATATGACACAAATGCAGAGACGTAGTTATTGATCACAGCTGACATTCGCACATCGTTCATTTGCCCTCACTCGCTCTCTATCCCTCAATTTGTAGCCGCCTCTCCTTGACTACTACAGCTCCAAGGACTACAGCGCCCCACACTTTGGACGAGCCGTACAGCTGAACAGGACGACTTCTCCCATTCACTTAACCTTGAAATTAATTCAGCATACAACATGGCTGACTGGAGACGGCCTCCTCTTGCCGTACTCCGAAACCAGGCCCTACTGGCCTTCCGTCCCCTGGACTTACTTTGCCAGCGGGAACATATATTCTTCAGTACCGCAACCTCGACACTCACTCAGACCTAGATGCCTGATAGTCGTACGGTATTCTAGTCTGTTAGACTCGCGAGAGATATCCCGGACCCTGACTTTGTCTCTGACTCCCGATTCCTCTATATATCTTCTTCAGTACCGCAACCTCGACAATTACTCAGACCTAAATGCCTGATAGTCGTACGGTATTCTAGTCTGTTAGACTCGCGAGAGATATCCTGGACCCTGACTTGGTCTCTGACTCTCGCTTTCTCTCTCTCTTCTCGCTTCTCTCTCGACTGCTTCTCGACTGCCCCCGAGGGGCTTTAGCCCTCAGGCTACAGCTCACTTCCCGCACCGTCTACGCAGCCCAATTTATCCATGTCAAATCCGAGTAGGTGGATGATGTCTTACACGAGAGGCACGCTCGTATAGGCGTTTTCGTTAACCATGATTATGTGGGTGTTCTCGGGACTCACGCTCATGTGAGCGTTCTCGAGGATCACACTTATGTGGGTGGCTGATGTTACCTGAGAATCACGCTGTCACTTAATTCACACTTTCTCTGTTTATCTCGTTATCCATGTTTTCAGCCCCTCACACCGTAACCTACGCGCCCACTTTCTCTCGTGCGTGCACGCCTTGTTCATGAATAGACATTCTCACTGGTCTCCTCTCAATACTCGGACCATGTTGACACTATTTCCCCCGTGAACTTACAGACAGTACTGACCTACCACTGTCCCTTCACACAATTTCACACTTTACCCAAATCAGCGCGCAACAGTATGCGACGTCTTGTAATTTACACATAAGTTAACTATTAACGACATCAGGTCAAAATTGGTGGTGTAGCGAGGGGCGCTCACATTGTTTTTGCCTGGGTGATGTTCCAGTGGATGTGTAGAAGTAGGTATACATACAACACTATTCTGTTCAACCCATACCGGTTTCTATTTCGATACAAAGAGATACAAGTCGGAATTGAAACTGACTCACAGAGTATGGTCTAGCAAGGTGGAGAAAGGCAGCTCCGTGCAGAGTGGCAAGCATCGCTTTAGAGGTCCTGGATAGTTAGCGTCCTCTTGATTTTATCTACAGGTTATGCCAGTCGGATGGGAAACAAGCAGGCAGACATACTGGTTGGTTCTGCGCCACTTAATGGTGAAATGATATATGACAAGCTAGACGTTGTAAAGGAAATCCTCCCCCCCCCCCTCTGACACGAAACCCACTCACACCACCTTTGTAGTGATGTAAAAGCCAGCTAAGAACGATCATAAACCTCTATAAAATATTCTTCGTGTTAGCGCCCAATGGTTTATTAGTTTCGTATCTTGTTACAAAACGTTGGAGAATTAACCTCATCAATTTTTTTTAATCTCTGGCTGTTGTGATTTTCCTAAGCAAATTCAAGTTCAGTAGTTTGCCATTTCTTTCTGGACAGCGCCTCTTAGTACTGTCTGTAATAAACGCCAGTTGCTGACATGAATAGATACTGGCACTGCTAAAACTACCGTTACTGTCTGTAATTACCGCTTTTAAATTGTTTCAGGAGGGGAAAAAAAGTGGTGGGGGAGGTTTTTAGGTCTAAGGATTTAAGGCGACATGGCTAGTGCTGTCGCCAAAGACTGTGCTGGCTAGGATTTCATTTTGGCCCCTGAATAGAAAAAAAATTCCCACTTTTTTGGGATTCGAACCCTGGTCCCCCGTATGAGATTTTTGTGTTCTTATTCGTTTAGTCAGCAGAATACATAGAGTATAATTATCACTTAGTAGGTCCTTTGCAGAACGCCGCCCTCATCACAGTCTGCCTGAAACATGCTCAGCCTCTCGCGAGCTCTCCCGTCTCATCTACTTTCACATTAAATGAGTCACATTGAATCCTATGCCCATCCTCGTGTTGTTCGGTCCCTGCCCCTTCTTGCTGGTAACATGCCTTCTGCTATTATTATTTTCCAATCCGCTATGGCGCATGATGTAACCAAAATATGTCAGCTTCTGAGACAGGATGTTGTTTATGAGCCAATCTTCCTTGATGTTTTAAAATGTCAGTATTTTTTTCTCTTGTTTGTCCATGGTATTTTGAGATTATTTCTGCGTCATTTCAGCTCGAAACCCCAATGTTCTTCCTTAAGGACTCGGGAGATAGTCCACGACTCACATCCGTATGTCGGTCGCTACAGGATAGATGCATGCTGTGAGAATTGTTGTTGTGATAGTCCACGACTCACATCCGTATGTCGCTACAGGGAAGATGCATGCTCTGAGAATTGTTTCTGTGATAGTCCACGACTCACATCCGTATGTCGCTACAGGATAGATGCATGCTGTGAGAATTGTTGTTGTGATAGTCCACGACTCACATCCGTATGTCGCTACAGGATAGATGCATGCTGTGAGAATTGTTGTTGTGATAGTCCACGACTCACATCCGTATGTCGCTACAGGGAAGATGCATGCTCTGAGAATTGTTTCTGTGATAGTCCACGACTCACATCCGTATGTCGGTCGCTACAGGATAGATGCATGCTGTGAGAATTGTTGTTGTGATAGTCCACGACTCACATCCGTATGTCGGTCGCTACAGGATAGATGTATGCTGTGAGAATTGTTGTTGTGATAGTCCACGACTCACATCCGTATGTCGCTACAGGGAAGATGCATGCTCTGAGAATTGTTTCTGTGATAGTCCACGACTCACATCCGTATGTCGGTCGCTACAGGATAGATGCATGCTGTGAGAATTGTTGTTGTGATAGTCCACGACTCACATCCGTATGTCGCTACAGGGAAGATGCATGCTCTGAGAATTGTTTCTGTGATAGTCCACGACTCACATCCGTATGTCGCTACAGGGAAGATGCATGCTCTGAAAATTGTTTCTGTGATAGTCCACGACTCACATCCGTATGTCGCTACAGGATAGATGCATGCTGTGAGAATTGTTGTTGTGATAGTCCACGACTCACATCCGTATGTCGCTACAGGGAAAATGCATGCTCTGAGAATTGTAGTTGTGATAGTCTACGACTCACATCGGTATGTCGCTACAGGGAAAATGCATGCTCTGAGAATTGTAGTTGTGATAGACTAAGACTCACATCCGTGTGTCGGTCGCTACAGGGAAGATGCATGCTGTGAGAATTGTTGTTGTGATAGTCCACGACTCACATCCGTATGTCGCTACAGGGAAAATGCATGCTCTGAGAATTGTAGTTGTGATAGTCTACGACTCACATCGGTATGTCGCTACAGGGAAAATGCATGATCTGAGAATTGTAGTTGTGATAGACTAAGACTCACATCCGTGTGTCGGTCGCTACAGGGAAGATGCATGCTGTGAGAATTGTTGTTGTGATAGTCCACGACTCACATCCGTATGTCGCTACAGGATAGATGCATGCTCTGAGAATTGTTGTTGTGATAGTCCACGACTCACATCCGTATGTCGCTACAGGATAGATGCATGCTGTGAGAATTGTTGTTGTGATAGTCCACGACTCACATCCGTATGTCGCTACAGGGAAGATGCATGCTCTGAGAATTGTAGTTGTGATAGTCCACGACTCACATCCGTATGTCGGTCGCTACAGGGAAGATGCATGCTCTGAGAATTGTTGTTGTGATATCCTTGCTGTTGCTTAACATAAAATTTTACTGTTGTTCAATGCGTGTTTAATACTTTTATACAATGCACTTTTTTTGTTGTAAAAATATATTCAGAAAATGAACTACCAGCCTGTGCCATTGTCTGAAAAGAACAGGTATCGAGATGAACTAGTCAGAATGGCGGAGGAAAGACAGCATCAGAAGGAGCTGGAGAAGTTGAAAGAAAGACAACAAACAAATGCTGTAGGTTACGTTTGTAAATTTAAAAGTACAGAAACGTCATCAAAATTCAACATCATTAGGCGTAATCCTAATCACGATCATCATCATCATCAACATCATTTTCATCATTATCATCGTAATCATCATCCTTATCATAGTCATCATGGTCATCATGATCAACTTCATTATCATCATCATCATTATTTTCGTCATCATCATCACTATAATTATGCGTCATCATCATTACGATCATCATCAACGTCATCGTCATCAACATCATCATCGTCATCGTCATCATTATAATCTTCATCATTATCATCATCATCATCATCATCATTTTCATTGTCATCATCATCATTATCATCGTCATCATCATCATCCTTCAATGCATGACCAATCCGACACGCCCAAAAACAGTCAGTAATATAATTCATAATTAGATGCATGCATGTTTACAATGATTACATATATATATATATATATATAGATATATATATATATATATAATATATATATTCTATATATATTTTATATATATATATATATAATATATATATATTATATATATATTATATATAATATATATATATATATTTATATATATATATATATATATATAGGCATGCGTCTATAAGAAAGAAACCCTACATTTATGTATGTATGTATGTATGTTATGTCTGTCTGTCTGGTCTGTCTGTCTGTCTGTCCTTTCTGTCTGTCGGTCTGTCTGTCTGGTCTGTCTGTCTGTCTGTCTTGGTTTTCTGGGTCTGTCTGTCTGTCTGTCTGTCTGTCGTGCGTGCGTGCGTGCGTGCGCTGTGCGTGCGTGGGAAGGTGGGTGGGTTGGGGGGGCTGGGTGGGTTTTGGGTGGTTGGGTGGGTGGGTTTAGGGTGGGTGGTGGTGGGGGGTGGGGGGTGAGGGGGTGGGTAGTGGGCATGTGCATTTGTGTTTGCATGTATGCCTGTGTTGCATGTATGCATGTGTGTGCATGTATAGCAATGTGTGCATGTATGCATGCATG